>CM068475.1:4356606-4429106 GCA_034769265.1 Remorina albescens | reverse complement strand
GCTCTCCCTCTCTCCGGTATTCGTTCCTCCGGAGGGAGCAGACAGACATGACGGACTTTTGACCCGCCCTTCCTTCCTGACATCACTCTCGGCGACTTTCATCGCTCTTCTCCATCCGAGAAGGCGAGAAAATGGAAAGAAGAAGAAAAAGGAGGAGGAGGAAGGTTCTGGCTCTGAGGCTCATCTGGATCAAAGGTCTTTGGAGAGGATCAAAAGGTCAACGTTTGTCTGATGCAGCATCATTTTATCTCCTTCAAAAGAACCAGACCTAAGGTGTGTGTGTGTGTGTGTGTGTGTGTGTGTGTGTGTCTGTGTGTGTTGGGGTTTCACTGACACCCCCTCCCCTTCAGGCAGTGGGAAATGTTGGGAGTCGGGGCAAGGAGGGTAGGTTTGTTTTGAAACTCTAGTGTGGCCTAAAGGGGTGGAGCTCTGACCTTTACTCAGGGTGTGTGTGTATGTGTGTGTGTGTCTTGGGGTTGAAAAGACACAGAAACAGCTGTCCCAAGTTGTGCACACACACACACACACACACACACACACAAACACACAGTCACACAAAAGTAAAAATAGGCCTCAGGGTTGCAGTGTTCGTCTCCCATTGACTCCCATTCATCGCATTGAGCTGCTTGTCCAGTAACAGAAAGGTTACGGGTTCGATCCCAACAGCTGATGAACCCTGAAGCAAAACAACACAACCTTCCAGCTGAGGAGAAACGCACACACACACACACACACACACACACAGAGACAGAATCAACAAATCACAGACGCACAAGTATTAATCCACGTACGTACACTTTCTGCACGCTCAAACCCAGAGGAGATGCAAATATCCACAGCGTTTGGCCCGGAAGGAACGGTTTTACAAGCCCAGCTGTCGCACACTCACGGACACACAGTCGCACAGCTCATTGTGCACAATTAAAGACGTTACAGTACCAGAATCAGCTTTTCTATACCATTAAGACGATAATCCACCACTTCAATTCATATAAATGTCCTGCAAAGCACATTAGTAACTCCCCAGTCTACACAATCCATGCAAGCTCTTTTCCAGGAAACCCCCCCCCCCCCCCCCCCCCCCCGACTCGCCTCCACTCCATCGGAAGAGATTTATTTTATGTTTATGGAAACAAATCATTAATTATTTAAATCTGTTCTGTTCTCTTCCTGCACTTTATCTGACCCACCTGCCCCCCCCCCCCCCCCGCCCCACAAATAACGGCGCAATCTGAGTTGCCCCCTTGGCTGCGAATCAACACTAAATGACCCGGCAGCTAAATAAAGATCAAAGCGAGCGTTCCCCCACCCTGACGTGTCCCCCCCGTCGGACTGTGCACCTTGTTTTCGTTCTCACTTGTGACAGGTTCTTCTTCCAGGGATCAGGTGGCAAAACTGCAGCCCAACAGATATTCTGGAGGATCATCTGGCAATTTTCACAGCAATAGACCCGATCTCTGGGAATCTTTCTCTGCAGAGTGAAAGCTTTACTGAGCTTGAATTCCAGGTTTATATTATAAATATGACTATCAGGTGCATGTAGGAAAGATAAACAGTCCCATTAAACCAAGGACAGACCTGGATAAAGAAGTGGAAGACATCTCTCAGGCCAGTGAGAGAAACCAAATCCTGCAAGGCTGGATGATGAGCCCGAGTGGACGAGGCTTGGCGGGCGGCTGAAGGTGGTGACTGCTTTGTTGTGACATCACAAAGTGACATCACAGAGGCCCGTTTAATGCTCCATTTCTGTGGACTCAAGATTCTTTCACGGAATTAACGGAAAAAGAAGAAGCTAATCTGCTCTATAATTTAAAAAGACACAGGCATCTAAGTTTAGACTTGATGAGCCCTCTAAAAACTTGAGAGTGTTGAGTTGAAAACCATTAACACTGTTGATTTTAGTTTTTAATCAATTTCATTTAATTAAAGGAAGTGGCTGGGGAAGCACCGGCTGATAGCGAGGTTAAATTGCTCAATATATAATTGATTGGAAAACACGAGGGTCCCTCGTCTTTATAAAAGCAGATAAATATGAAATAAAGTGGGAGGTTTTTTTTTCTGGTCTTCTTCTTACAGGCAGCATGAAGCGTCTCCACACTCATCAGGACCATCATCTTTGCCTTTATCCGTCTCCACATCTCCTTGGCATTGTATAAAGTCCTAATAAATTGGCAATAAAAGGCTTACAAGCCCCAGAGCTTATTGCCTATCTCAGATTTGCCCCACACTGAAACAGCTCGGTGTCAAGACGTTCTTAACGCCGTGCCTGTGAGGCCCCTGCTTATATATATGTGTGTGTGTGTGTGTGTTATTTCAGTTGATAGCAATAGCACAGCGTTAAAAAGTTGTCCAGGTCATTTTGATAACTCATTCCTCCCTCTCTCTGCTACACACGCACAAATATACACACAGTAACTCTACTCTCAAATTCATAGCAGCCGTGCAGAGCGGCATAATCAGTTTTGCAGGAAATACACAGCAGAAGAAGAAACAGAAATAGATTTTTAATGGTACACAGTGAGCAGAGTCTGGAGCCGCTAACAACCAGTAACATCATAAAACATTACAGGCCGTCAGAGGCAGCTACACAACTCACCTCTGACTCTCTCGCACTCATATCTCTCAGATTTACGTCCACGGAAGACCGGCTGAGCAGAAGAAGAACTCTGTATGGTTGACGCTCATTTATGCTCCGCGTTAGATCCGAAGACACATAAAGACGGCAGAAAAGTTCTGCTCCTCCAAAAGCTTATGGTTGCAGACGAAAACAGGGCAGCGACGCCAGGAAACTGTTAACGCAGCGTCGCAAATAAAAAGTGAGACGCGGCCACTTTGATTTCAGATTCATGGTACATTTTAGCACTGTGTGGTTTAAAAGAAAGGCAGCAGAAATGATCCCCTTACAATACGTTTATATCACATTGCGCCTTTCATATGCCTGGTTGTCATTTCTGGATGATGCCGAATTGCAAGATGATTATTTTAATCAGAAAAGACTTAAAACTTGCCCAACAAGAGTAAACTCCTACATGTAATGCTTCGTTTAATATCATTATGCACAGATGAAGCAAGCATGAACTTCACGGCACAGAACAGGAAGATGGCAGATCTCACTGAGTTTTAACAAGCAGTCTTTTTTTTTTTTAAGACTTCTGAAGTAACAAGAGGCCTTGTGTCGCCCGCGGTCTCATTTCCTCTTGCACACAAGAGATCATCAAAGTGCCCATTAGCAGGAGCAAATCCAGTCAGCTCACTGAGCAACAGTGTCAGCTTAGCGTCTTTTAATGTCACCGAGACGGACGTCGACTTAGAAATCAGCCAAATGCAAAACGACCGGTGGCAAAACAACCCAAATTCTTAGAGAATAGCTCACGTTTGAACTGCAAAAAATCCACAATCCGGCACTCAGCGGGTGCTCAATCAGCGTGCCCTGGAGCTGGAATAAAACACCCATAACTTCTCTGTCTGTGGACGTTGAATTTGAGATCCACCGCTCCTGCTTGAAATTCTGCTTTTTCATCCATCATGACTTCATTTGGGATTTTCCCCATGCCTTCCAAATGCATCATGAGAGCAGAGAGTTGTTTGTCAGACACACTCAGTAGTCAGGGCTGAATGCAGGAGCCCCTCTTGCCATTAGGTTTTTTCTTTTAAGGCTAGACCTCGGCACAACATAAACACACACACACACACACAAAAACTGATGTTTTTCTCCTCGGGGTTCGATTGTTTTTGATGCAGCGTTCAAAAACAACAACAAAAACAAAACAAAATATTGTTTTCAATCAGAATTACTTTGATTTTCTGTCGCAAAAAGCGGCTGCATTCCCTCAGCAGCTTTCGTGATTTAGCCGGTCTTATTAGTTGTTGTGTGTGTGTAGAGAGTGTGTGCATGCATTGTGGTGGACAGTGTGAGTCAGCGTTGTTCCCTGCTGTCTCATTGGAAGCAGAATAGGGAAGACTGCAAGCAATAACACACACACACACACACACACACAAAGGTAGGTGCATGCATACAAATAGAAGGAGGAAAGGACATCTGCAGACTCACACATGTATGATAGAAGACACACACACACACACAGGGCAGGGGAAGTGTGTGTCTGTCTGGGTGTGCGTTAAGTGACTCATCTCATCAGTATCTTGCTAATGTGGAGACAGACGGCGGAGCCATCTGCTCACGATGCAACCGCACACACCAGCAACTTTTTTCAGGCGACGTCCCTCAGCAACATTGCTCTCAGCGAGCGCTCTGATTGGCTGACAGCAGCTCTGACTGAAAAGAGCGAGGAAACACTGATTTTTGTCCTCCGATATTTTTTAGCAACAGACCCAATTCCCCGTGAGCTGTGATTGGCTCAATGCATAAGCGGTAGAAGATGAATGAATGTTTCTACAAAGCTAATTAAGGCTAACTGGTATCAGCTTGAGTCCTGAATTTGATTTCAGGGATTAAAATGTAAAGTTTAATGTGTTGTGTTCGTTGTGCAAGGGGCTAAATTAACGTACTTTTATATTCTGCACAGCCAAACTGGACTAATCAAGTGATGCCTCGCAGATAAGCAAGTCAATAATTTCCCATTAATTTATAAGAATACTGTGCATCAGGTGTCCTCGCTCCTCTGAATGATCATTTAAGCTGTGAAATTTTTTTATTTATCCAATGAATCAACTAGGAATTTGTAAGATTTTGTTAAATTGCTCTAAACTACATAATAAGGAGAGGAAAATTAATTATAATTGAATAACAAAATAGAATTATTATGAGCAAACAGCATCATCATTGGCCCGGCACCGTGCCCTCTGGAAATACCAGCATGCAACTGTCAGTCAATACAGAGGGATTAGAGTCCGTCCTTGTTTGGGTGAGGTGGGAGATTTGCAGCGTTATTAAGAGGAGGAGTAAAAAGGGGGACGGAAATGGCTTTTCAGGGTGTATGAGTGTGTGTCTAAATGGGGGGGAGGGGTATTTGGCACCAGAGGTCACCCCAAGAGACTAGAAGAGCTCAGATTACTCTGAGTGGCACAACGTGGTCATTCATGGGTGACTGAGTGAATTAGGCCTGCAGAAACAACACAGCTGCTGACGTATTAAACTCCTCCACGACGAGTTCAGTGAATTCGATGTTGAAACGTCAGCTGAAGGACAGAAAGCCATTTCAACAGCTTGAGAAGCGAGGAAGAGGAATTTTATGAAACCTAAACTGGATGAAGGTTCACGTTGCGGGAGTTGCACCACAGCTGTTTTAACATGACGGGGTTTCTAGACTGAAGACGTGATGGGCCGTTATATATCGATACCATGCCCATCACTGGGCTTCATGCAGTCACGTCCTACAGAGGTTACATCACAGTGACCGTCCCATTTCAAGAAAGGCGTCCTCTTTAGTCTGCGCAACAAGGAAGTCAAAAAACAGGAGTTGGTGCAAGCCAAGGCGGCTGACAGATAACTGCTCAAATGGTAAAAAACAAGTTTGAGCCGCATTTGGGATGCACAGAGGGGGCAGGGGGGGGGGGGCAGCTGGTGATGCAAAGTGAGAGTCCTCCCTGCGACAGACAGTTTCGTTTTGATTCAGACTTTGTGGTCGACTCGATGCAGAACCACAACTTCCTCTGAAGGATGCAGCCGAATATATACAGTGAATATAAACCTACGACACAACTTGAAGACTCTGTTTTGGCCATAAGAGTTACCAAGCAGGATTTGATTCTCATGTATTACACACAGGTAAGCTTTATCTAACGAGGACGAGGATAGCTCCGGATAGCTCTATAAATCCAACTATGAAAAAAAAAAAAAAAACAACTCTGCAGTGACTTCATTACAGAGAAAGTCCACCGAAGTGTCAGGAACAAAAGGTATTCTCTGCTGTCAAAGGCCGACCTGGGATATTTCTCCAGCCAGTGTGATTCAAACACAAATACACACACACACACACACACACACACACATAATTAACAAAGCTATGGAAACACACAGTTAAAAGTCTCCAACTGCCACTTCACACACACGCTGTCGACAAACAGCGGTAATCTGACAACTAACCTGGAATTCCCACCACTGGCCCGACGCCAACACAACTCTCTTCATCCACACAGTTTACTGAGGACGTCTCAGACAGCTAAAGCAGAAATGTCTATTGTTTGACGGCTAATTATCAGGATATAAAAAGAATCCGAGGCAGTGCAGGTAATCACCCATTTTCTTCCGTTTTAACAAATCCGTGTATCCGAGTGTGAAAAACATCAGCTGAGATTTGTGGATTTGTTTGTCTGGAGCTTTGTCGAGCGACATTAACCATCTCAAGGAAACGTTAACTTCTCATCCGCAGCTGAAAATTAAACAAGACCCTTAAAAGCTTTAAAGTATAAAAGTTTTCAAAGTGATTCCTTCCAGTCTTCTCTTTTTCTTTTTTTGAAAATCTGTGTATGTATTCGACTTCCTCCTTGTTTCAATAACTGCAACGTAAAAGCATCTACGGCTTTGAGCGAAAAAGGAAACAACGCACAGAGATCCACCGCTCATCGTTCCAGCTGCCTCGTCGGCCGTCCGCACATCGGACAAAACGACACGGGAAGTCCAAACGTCACCAGTGAGAAATGACCAGACCCGGACCAGAATCCAGGAAACATCGGAGCAACTGCACAACTTCAGATCTCGAACAAACACCATTTTCATTTAAAACAGCTGGAAGTGTTAACAATTAAAAAAAAAAAATTTTTAAAAAGTAGAAGAAAAATTATACTACCATAAAATAACGGCAAATTAAAGGACATTAAAAATAGATTAAACCCAGACAGATGATAAAATAAGGAAATTATTCTTTAAAAAACAATCTTCCAATAAACCGACCAAACAGCATGATCATCAGACATCCTGACTGATTTTCTAAGAATGCTACAGAAATGACAAATTACCAAAGAACTGACAAAATGAAACTTTCTACATCACAAAAACTACTCAACTATCCACAAAAAAAGTTTAACTCAAACTTAGACAACAGTTAACTGCTGTAATGTAGAAAAATATCCAAACTATTCATTCTAATGTAACAGCTTTCCACTGAAGTAGGGAGGAGGAGAGGAAGGGAGGAAGGAAGGGAAGGACACTAGGCGCAAGGAAACATGACGGAGGAATCTAAAGATGGAGGCTGAGAATGAAAATGGTACAAAGGAAGGAGGGACGGAAAAGAACAGATGAATCAGGAGACAACGGAATGCAAAAAAACAAAAAACACAACCAAGTGAGGAGGAAAGGACTCAACAATCACACACACTGCTGTAACACAACCTCTCGTGCGCACACTTCAGCATGTGCACGAACCTCGCTCGCCCAAACGCACCTGGGCAACCTGTGACCAAGCATCTCTCCAGCGCCGATGAAGGACGGATACACAGAGTCGCCAGGCAACAAAGGAGCAGGTAAATGGCGAGAGCACCCCTGCTGACACACGCACGCACACACACACACACACACACACACACACACACACACACACAGAGTTCACACTCTTACATTGTGAAACCACACAGTGACATTTCTTGGGTTTACTACACCATGTTGGCTGCTTCTCTCGCCTCCTGAATCTCCTTGGAGACAGTTTTACAGAGCTGGTCCCTCCTCACCAAACACACACGCACGCACGCACACACACGCACACAAACGCACACACACACACACACTATTAATTACCCCCCCTTCCTCCTCATTCAAATCTCCAACTCATCTCTATTTCAGCAGCCAAAGTGAAGAAGAAGAAGAAGAAGAAGGAGGAGGACAACGACGACGACGACACTGGCCGGCTGTGTTGTCCTCAAATGACCCACTGTGAACACACACACACACACACACAAATTCATGCTTTGAGCACCCACAATGGGACTCAACTTGTTTAAGGGGGGCAGAGAGAGAGAGAGAGGTGGTTTGCATTCAAATGCACTGAAGTCGAGTTTCACAACTGCTGCTCTGTGTGAAGAAGAAAGACGAGAAGAGGAAGCTGACGTTCGTGCATCAAGCATCAACTTTGCTCTGCGACTCCTCCACCTCTTCCTTCTACCTTTCCTCCCTCCGACACACACTTCCTTCTCCATCTTTCCCCGTTTCCTTTCAGCCCTTTACCTCTCAGCTCCTTTTTGAGTCTCTCCCCTCACCTCCGTAACCTTCCAGCGCCCCCCCCCCCCCCCCTTCTCTCCCCTTTACTCCCATTCCCTCCTCTTTAGTCACACTATCTCCTCCTCTCCTCCTCCTTCCAGCCGTCCATATCAGCTGATAATGCTGCAGTCGTGAAGGTCACCCGGCTCCCGGCTGAAGGACGAACTGTGGCGGTGGATGCAGCACGCCGTTATGCAGTACAACATGTGAGAGAGTGTAGCATGGAAACAGTGCAGCTATAAATATAGTGCGCAGCCGGCTTTGTGAATCCTGCCTTCCCTCTGCTCTCTGTAGTGCTGCCCGCAGTACCTGTGAGTGTACAACTATCAGAGCGAAGAAACAAAACTGCACAAGACATGTCAGGGAATTACTGAATTCAGCTCCGAGCTTCGCAACCTCTCCTCCCTCCATCTCTTCTTTATTTGTAGCCTTGGCATCCGCAGCTAGTAATCCACACCGGGGTTCTACCTTTTTGGGTTTTCGGAGGCCTGACCCCGAAACCCACTCTGAAGTTGCACATAGCTGATGTATTGAATCAGGATTTTTGCAAAATTCTTGATTTAAAAGGAAAAAAAATATGTCGGTGCAGCAAAGGAACCTCGTCCACAAGATGATTGCAGTAAAAAAAACTAAACAAAAAAAAAAAAACATTCATCTGGATTAAATTCCAGCGACAGGTAATATTTGTCACAGGAAGTCATAAATTCAAAATTAAAGACCAAATCGAAACTGCAGTCAAATTTGTATTCATTAGTCTTACGTGAAAGATGTGAGGATCATTTATCTCTCTCTTGGTTGGTGCCAATTTACTCACGCCATCTGACAAGATTTCTGGATGTTAATTCAGAATTATTCAAACACTTGCCTGTCAACACCGTTCGCAGTCATTACCGGGCAAAGTCGGTTTGGTTTGACCATTTTTCAGGCCAAATATTCAGAAGTTCTCCTCAGGATTGTTCTCCTTGTGAGTCTGGGAACAATTCTTAAAGCACACGCAGGCACTAATGGGCCATCAAACAGTAAAATCTCTCTGTAATGAAATTAATTTGTTTTTAATGAGTTGATTAAATAAAGAATTTTATGGGTTCTATCGCTCAAAGCTTTCCATTTCAGTCACTTTCATCCTTTTCACAACGACATATCTGTTCACTTTCAGATTTGGTTTGCTTTGCTTGTTTTGAGACATCGTGCCCCACAGTTATTTTTATCATCAGTGTTTCCTCACTTCAATAGAGCTATTCATGGACGGCCGGTCTAGAATAAAGATTATTTGCACAATTATCACATTTGAATCAAACTGTTAGCGTTTGGGGGGACAGCTGGGGGAAGTTGGGTTGTTTTAGTTTTGATTTTATTCCCTGATAACAGAGCTTCTGTCTGTGCTGGCGTGAAAACATCAGTCACAATGTGTTATGACTGAATCCCAATGATGAGTCTTATTCACCTGATTTGGTCAGGTTTGATTTCGGTCAGTCCAAACATGCAGCTATTTAAGTCCAAATCGAGTGCGCATCCAGTGCATCACAGCCTTTATCCAAAGCCATTTTCACAGAGGCTCTATTTTTTACCAAGGTCTGATTGCTAAGAAAGTGTTTCTCCTCCCCAGGGCTCAGAACACTGTGCTTGGCCCAGATAGTCACAAGGCTAAGCCACAGAAACAGCCCAGTGAGGTGCTATGATACCAGCAATATCAAAACAATACAGAGATATAAATTGCTGTGAATTATGTGTCAGTAAAATTCTGTATTGAGGATCTTCTTATGCTTGTGGATAAAATGCTTAAAGCAGTAAGAGAAAGACGTATTTATGTGACCCCACAGAATGAAATATATCCATATCTTAAACCAATCCTTAAAAACAGCTGTCAGGATATCAGCCAATCAGAAGAGAGGATATGAGCCTCTCTCCTGATTGGGCTGAGCTCAGAGCTAACCGAAATGTCACCGTGCAGCCTACGTTAAAATCTTTTCAAATCAAATCGAAAACCAAAGCCAACAAAATGTTTAGACACACCCATGACAAAGAATCAAAATGGCCTCATCCGAGTGCCTGATGCCAAATGTTGCATCTGAATATCAGCTGAAGGTGGAATTAAACTAATTCAATTATATAAATGTCTTCATTTATATAGAAAACGCCGTGTAATGACTGGACAGAATATAAACTAGAAGGAGGAGAGAATTAAATCGACTGCGACTCTAAATGACGACAATATTCTCCTTTCAGATCCAGTTTCAGCCCAGCCGGCTGTAATCCCACATTTAGCTGCTGTTCTTATGCAGAGAGCAGCAGGTGAACGATCTTCAGCTTCAGAAATCAGCAACGACAATAAGACGCCCGAGGCTTTAAAATATCCTGACAGCTTCAAAAACATTTTCTAGCAGGCTTAAAAAAAAAAAAAAAAAAAAAAGAAGACAAAATCGTTAAAATGAAATCACCTTCCGACGTCCCAAAATAATCCAACCGTCTCAATAATCTGCGTCGTCTCAGCCAATCAGAGGTGCTGCTGCAGCGGTGATGAGCAGAGAGTCGAACAAACAGGTGAAACAACTGTACGGTTTAAAATCACCTTTAATGAGGCTTCACAGGCCTCACGTGCACACACACGTACACACACACACACACACACACACTGTTTTTTTAACTACTTCTAAACACACCGGTTATTTCAGTCACACACAAGGCTATAAATAAGTTCTGCATGTGTGAGTTCATGTTTTATGCGTGTTTGTGCGTGTCAGCAGATGCATTTTTATGCAGTCGTATCCGTCTCCGTCAGGACGACCATATGCTGAGCCAAGTTGGCATGACGAGAGGAGGAAGTCACGCAAGACGAGAATAAGCGAACATACCTTTTACCTCCTTTAAGGCTTCTTAGAGGAAGAGCAAGGTGACTAAAATCACACACACACACACATATAGATATATGTGTGTGATTTGGCGCCTTGCTAAAGGGCACGTCAGTCAGACTCAATGACAGACGGTCCGCGGCTCTGGCCCGCTCAGACGGAGATGACTGGGATGGCTCTGACTGTTATTTTAGAAGAACACTGGCAGGCCCAGCGAAGGCTTTCAGTCAGGGCCGCGTTCCCGGTCTACCACACTTTGAAAAAAGTTCACCGCAACGCAGATTAAGAATGACTTTTTCAAAAAGGAGACCTGCAAAGAACAACCAGCATCGAGACAGACAGAGAAGTTGTCAAAACTACATCAGAACGCCGTCCACTGCAAAGGTTAGAAAAATTACAAAAAAAACTTTTCTGGGGAAATATTTTGTAATGGCAGAGACGATGATGCAAAAATGACCCAACATGAAAAAGAACTAACCAACAGTAGAAAGACTACAAAATAAATTCACTCGTCTCCCTCAACGACGCACAATCTCAGCTCTGCATACGTTCACGTACCGACATGACACAAACCCCGAGTGTGTAATAAATGTGGGATTAGATTAGACTTTTGTCACGGATCGATTCTCGGACACAACGAGCAGCTGTTGTGTTACAACTCCGGTTTGTAGCGCAGGCGTCAGGTTGTGTGAGGTCACACTTGCGCGTCTGTCCGTGCAGAGATACGTGACGCAGACTAGTGTTAGACTGAGCTCTGCGCTCGACGTGTTACGCTACAGATTCCCTCCACATACGACAACACGTGGACGCACACGTGTGCCGAAAACTCATACACATAACCCGTAGATGCCAGCGCACAAAGATGAACAGGCCGACAGCAGGCGGCGTATCAGTTGCTGCCATCATCAAGGAGCCGACCTCCCACCTCTGCTTGGATGATAACTGCGACCCCCCCCCAAACCCACAAACACACACACACACACATCCACACAAACCTGTCTGCTCCACTAACAACCTGTCCAAGCTTCACCACACAAAAACACACAAGGACACACACACAAACCGATCCCTTGGCATGCACAAAGGCAGGTAACACACACACTGTGTCACCATGCACATGCACACTCACACAAAGACCTTGTCATACAATCCCTCAGACACACACACACACACACACAGGCAGCGGAGGGTGGCCAGTCCAATCAGTGACTCCGTCCTTGAGCAGAATGAGGGATGCCGTGGTGACACATCATTCCAGAGGCAACACACAGACACACACATTGCGATGAGCGACAAACCTGCTCAGGCCCGTACTTTAAACACACACAGACACACAACGTTTTGTGAGAATCTGACAAGTTTTGCTCAGCACAGACACCGCAGATAAAACGTCCTCTGTCTCCTTATTATTCTCCACCAATTTGCTGACATTTTGGCTGCCATTTCGTAGCCTTTCCCCCTTTTTCTCTTTCAATTTCCCTTCTTTTCGCCGTCTCCATGTTTAACACACTCAGATTTAAATTAAACTGAAGAGTCGCTTCATCGTCTCTCTTGATCCTCCACCTACCTCACTCCTCTCTCTGCCCTCCGCCCTGTAACTTTGTCTCCTTCTCTGCACTTAGTTGTAATTTCGTTTTTGTCTCCTTCCTTCATGTTTTATTGCTTTTTTTTTTTTTGTGTGTGTGTGTGTTTGATGGAAGGGTAATTTTAATTTCCATGTCTTTTTTTCTTTTTTTTTTATTACAGGTAATTGGCCTTAAATTATACTCTCACTTCCCTCCGGCAGATTCCTGAAAGAAGAAAACTCACCCAGCAGAGTTTCTCCGGTCAACCTGCTGAGGACCAGACGTTAGCAGACTAGGCTGCTTAACCAAATGTGAGGAGATAACCGGAGCTTAGTGGCTTAACCCTCACAGAATTAGTCCAGTACAACCAGTCGCACTGCTGCGGAAGTCCCAACACAACGCAGCACTCGGTTTCAATCCAACTTCTGAAATGTCACTGAACATTGCTGACATATCCTGGGGACGTTTCAGCAGAATACAGATACTTCCTGGAATCAAATGAGCGACTTTTCAGTTGTGGAATAATGACATAAAAAAAAAAGGGATGGGGGTGATTTTGATATATTCACTTCAATTCAGATGGTAAAGAAAGTGTAAAAATGTTTTAATCAGCATCGATGAGATTAAAAACCTCGTTTCAAGGGCAGCCATGAAGAGAGAAAAAGAGTTCGGTCCAGAGCTGCTCTATATGTAAAGGGCCTTGATGTAACTTTGTTATGATTTGGCGCTATATAAATAAATGTGATTTGATTTGAGACACAAGCGGTGAACCAATTAAGGAAATTCTGTGTTATTCTCTGAGGAAGCTGAATACATGAACAAAGATTTTTATCATTATTATAATTTAAAGGTCCAATATAGTCTGAAGTTAGACCTCCATGCAGTCAGGGCTCTAAGTATCAAAGAGTCTCAGTCCACTGAGAAATGCTCACTGGGTTTATTCAGAGACTGAGCCGTCAGACATCTGTAACTTTGTGATGTCACAAAGAAGTGGCCCCGCCCACCCACATCCACAGTCCAACCTTGCAGGAGTCTGTTTTTCTTCAGGGCTCGCCAGGAATCTGCTGTATTTTTAATCGTGTCGCCCAAAAAACGGTCAGCCAATTGGTGAGTTGGCGACCTGAGCCTCGCTTCTGATCGCCTCCCCGACCTGTTGCTGCTAGAGCTCCAGAAAAATGCCTGAGAGGAGATGTAAAAGGACAAATTCATTTTCTATTCAATATCAACGGTTTAAATCAAACATTGGAGAAGTTTGAAACACAAGTCCGTTAAATTAGTTCCGGATTATTCTGATTATTGAATCAAAAAGAAGAAACTAAATAGAAACTCAGGTAGCAAATAGTCGCTCTGTTTTGGCAGCTTGTTTCCTATTTTTGTGCAAAAAACAGCATAGAAATAACATGTTTTTTTTTTTATCCCAAATGCATTCCCATTGGCAATTCCATTTTTTTTTTAAGTTTCCCTGCTATCGTCTGCAAAGTATGAAAGGACTTTTATAGCTGCAGCAACAAAAAAAAGCTCCATTTCACCAACCTCACAGATGGTTCGATGGTTGAAATTTGCCCCAAAACACAAAAGTCCGCCTGAAAACGCAGATTTTTAATGCACACACACAAACAGTCGCACTAATAAAAGCAGGCTTGAAATGTGCCCGACCACACAAAAGTCTGAAAACAACTTACAGAAGCAATAAATCACATGCTGACATCAGAAAACAGCAGGAGGGGAGAGGAGAGGAATCATAACACTCGAAGAACAGACTTAGGAGAGAGGAGGAGAAACCAGGAGAGGTAGATGAGACAACTTAGAGGAAACAAGGGAAGGAAACGAGGAGGCAGAAACATCAACAGTAAAAACGATGAATCAACAGAGAGTCCGAGAGGATTTGTGAGAATTTGGCTCCACAAACTGCTGGAGAGAGAGATTATCTCTTTGACATACATGCACGCACAAAGGAAAAAAGAAACACACACACACACACACACACACACAACAAAAACCCACACTTAATACAGAAACACCCAGAGTATCAACAGTCAGCGTGCGTGAGACGTCTGACAGTGAGCGTACTTTGTGTGTTTGTGTGTGCATGTGTGTGTGTCCGTGTGTGTGTGTGTGTGTGTGGCTTCTGGACTGCAACACATGTGACAAAGATACTCATGCAGCAGCAGAGCCATATTAGGTAGAAAAAAGAGAGAGAGACATGGACTTTGTACCGCAACCTTTGACCTCCTGGTTTATCTCTAAATACAGTTCTGTAGAAAGAAAGTGAACCTGCTTCTGAGACTTAACAAATTTGTGTGTGTATGTGTGCGCGCGCGCGTGTGTGTGTGTGTGTGTTGCTGCAGCTGTGGCAAGCACAAAAGCCAGTGTGTGTCTATGTGCGTTTGTAAGTGTGCGTTCATCATCAGACACGTAGCCGCACAGGCTTTGAACTTCCCAGCTGTCCGATCAAAAGATCTGCTTCCTCACACACACACACACACACACAAACAAACACGCACATGCACACACACACACACACACACAAACACACACAAACACACACACACCATTCACTTATTTTGCCATTATGTACTGGCTGCTCTGCAACACCACTGAAAAACCAAAAAAACCACACACACGCACAAATGCTGTGTGAACGTGAACACACATCTAGACACAATGTGCTCTTTTATTTTGAAATTATAGCTGGTTTGTCCTCACACACACACACACACACACACACACACACACATTCAAAACCATTCATCTTTGTTCTGCATCTGGTCATTTAACCTTTTTAACGGTTCTGCCCAGATCATTTTAGAAATAAAGCCAACAGATGCATTTCAGAGAGCAGCGAATCAATCAAGACGTTTATTTTTAACCCTTTTCATTCCACCTGCAGGAAACGGTCGATTACTTGATGAATGAGTGATGAATTAATGACCGACGTTTCAGCATTAGTGCGTTCACACGACAGAGACGAGATGCTCCGTCTTAATTTTTTACTTCTTTGGTAAATGTGTGTTCCTGTGGACACGTCTGCAGGAAGTCTTTTACCTGATACTGGTCTTCACTCACACACACACACTTTTGGATTAAACTCAGGTAGCTAGTTAGCGCTGAAAATGTCACGGTAAATAACCAGAAGGACAGCTGATGTGAGACGTTGTGTGTCTCTGTGTGTCTGTGTGTGTGTGTGTGTGATAGTGTTTATGCTGGCAAAACGACCTTCACGCCACTACCTCATTCTATTACTATACCACCCTCATTCCCCTTTCTACTATACACACACATGCACACAAAACCTACACAAACACATTGTTTTTGTGCATTTGCATGTCTGCCATGTGTGCGTGTGTGCAAGCAACAGCAAAGGTAGAAGGGAAAATAAGGGCTGATATCTATTAAGATGACTTGTTCCGACCGGCGGCGCTGCTGCAACTGTTCAGTGTGTCTCACACACACACACACACACACACACACGCACAAGCTAAAGGAAAAAGGAATGAATTATGGACACAGACGCTGCCACTCTGCAAATTTGCAAATTTGTGGGTGTTTGAGGAGCTGTAAAGTGTGCGATTGTGTTTGTTTGTGTGTGTGTGTGTGTGTGTGTGTAGGATGTTCTTATGCAAGTGTTAGTCATCTCAACAGTCTTGACATTTCTTTCCATACAAGAGGAAAAAGCGGCAGATTTGCTTCCAGTCAATCATCCACCGAACGAGATTACCGCATACAGTAATGAGCAGCACACAGTTCTCTGTACGAGGACTACCATCCAATGCGACGGATAAAATATTTGTTTTGCCTCTTTCAGATATTTTGATAATTGCATGGTTGTGCACTTTCCCTTCCTTCATTTGAGCAACCTTGTTCCTTCGTTGGTTTTCCTTCACATTAAACTACGGAGGACGCTGACACTGATCTCTTAACAGCCATGTCCGACTCCTTCAGCAGATCCAAGCCTGTTTAGGAATACTGTCAAGTTTCATATCCCAAATTCTCTTTTGCCGTCTGAGGCCTGTTGGCTCACAGCCCCTCGTCACTGGTTTGCTTTTCTCTGCTTCAGTTGTAGAATTCTGCTTTGACATAAACAAAGAAAAAGTGCATCGTTTTGGATCGCAAAACTGTTCCCAGTTCCTCCCCGTCCTACTCATCGTCCTGTGACCAATCAGATTTCCATTGTTGTGGTCAAAACCACGAAGTGGTGACGATCCCTTTCCAGTCATTTATCAGCTCTTTCTATGAGAACACATATTTGCGGTTTTTACGAATCAAAAACCATCTAAATGTAGTTTGAAAAATTCCCAGTAAACTTTCCTGGGCTTATTTAAAATCTCCAGCTACTCTTCCTGGAGTCATTTCCCACATGAAGCAGCAGGAATTGGATTCAGTGCTCAGATTGAGTCAGAAACAATCAGCACTTCACTGCCGCTATTTGCGAGCTGAAGATCTCCAAAATGGCTGCCAGAAGGAGCATTACATCACCTAAGAGCTCTCCATTCTGCTGCCATACACCTCTGCATGCCTAAATCCCTCCACCCAGACAGCGGGGATGCTAAACACAAGACTGGACCTGGAACACGGCACACAACAATCTGCTGATGTGCCAGAACAGCTGAGAATCTGTATTGATGGCGCTCTCTTCCTGTTATGCTGGTGGCTACGATATAAGAGCGTGACCGGCGCGTTAGGACTCTCAGAAAGCTCCAGAAAGCTTTTCTCAGCTGGTTTCCGAGGCGTTCAGCTCCTCAATTCAGCTGCTGGCAACAGGACTAATGAAGTGGGGACCAAGGCTGCCATTCTAATGGGAGATGGACACACACACACACACACACAGGGAAGTTATTCAGTCTTCCTACTAGGCGGTCCACTACATTACCAGACAATATGGCTGTAACGCCACCCAAACACACATAAAAGCCACAAAAGAGAGGAGGCAGACACGCCTGGCTCTGACCTGAGTATCGAATAGCGTTTACCCGGTGTTCCGACACGGCGCCAAGCTGCGATGAACGCTGGCTTCCAGCGAGTCTGAGCCGTGCCGGCACCAGACAGGATGGCAGAGCTACAGAAGTTACACAGGACGTCTGTGTCGGCTGGTTCGGCTGCAGGATCTCCTCAGCGGCCTGCGTTCTAAACCAGGACCGACCAGACGAAGAGTTAAATGGACTTTTCTACAGTTATTAGACTTTTGGTCTGGACGTCTAATAGAGGATGAAGTCTGGTGTCCAATCGTGGACAAACCAGAGGCAATAAAGCCTTATTGTTTGATTCCTTTCAGTGTTCAGAGGTGCGACTTGGTTAAGGTTCATCCCAGCCCTGAAGGAATAGCTGCTAAGAGTGGTTGATAAATTCTACCCGACTTTATTTTTTTCTGTTTATAAAAATATATATAAATCTTTGACTTCATTAGACACGATTGCGTCGGCTGAATAAGCTCCCACGCCAAAAAATGAAATACGACACCCATATCAGGACGATGAAAGGTCCGAGATCTGTCTCGAGATCTATCTGCCTAAATAATGAGGCTCTTTTGGACCGTCACTATCTCTCTCCCCCACCCTCCTCACCCGTCTCTCTCTTTTGTCTACTTCCTTGCTTCCTTACTTCTTTCCTTCTTCCTTTTCAAATCACCTGCAGAAGAATCGATAAGCTATCAGACCATGAAGTCTCCCAGACTGTCTCTTTCTCTCTTTATTTCATGCTGTGTCAACTGACTATGAGTGCTGTTTGTGCTCCTCAACCTGTCCGTACGTGTGTGTGTGTGTGTGTTTGTTTGAGCTGTCAACCCAAGCCCACATTTGATTGACAAAACATCCATCAGTCACCTACGGTAACTTGTGATTGTCACTGTGTGTGTGCGTGTGTGTGTGTTATCTTGCATCAGACAGATCCAAACTCCTGATAAAGCAACATTCAAGTAAAACGCAGGGAGAGAGAGAGAGAGAGAGAGAGAGAGAGAGACACACAGGCATCGAAGAGTGAAAGTAAATCAAAGGCAAAGCGAAAGAGGAGAAAGAGTTGAACACAATAAATGGAGAGAAGAAGAAGAGCGAGGAACAGACGTGGCCGGAGAGCGACGGGGAGAGAGAGAGTGAATGAAAAGTGAAAAGAGGGTGAGAAAGGAAAAGAGAGAAAGAGTTGAAACGAGGTCAGGCGCTGCTTAGAAAAGCACAGAGCCGAGCGGAGGTGAGGGAAAAGCATGAAGCATGAGAGAGACACAGCAGAGGTGTGTGTGTGTGTGTTTGAAACATGCTGCACACAGACGCACAACACGCACCAAAACGAGTGTCAATTAACGCAGCAGACTGATCAACTTCGCTTCATTGTGATGACAACAAACGCGCACAAATCAGTGAAGATGTTTTATTGGCTTAGACGTTTTATTTGATACTTTTAAAGCGTTATTTGTGTTTGTTTGTTTGGTTTTTTTTTTTTACATCACCCGCCATCTGCGTTTGATGGATTACTCGTTTATTGGAGTTTTATTCTGCAGCCAATGAAAATGTTAATTTAGATTTTTTTTTATTTTTTTTTTTATCTGAAGTGTTGATATCCATGAGAAGATATATTTCTGGCTCTAAAAAAAAAAAAACCCATCTGAACAATAGCAACAACAACGAATCGGAGAGCCAATCAAAGGAGCCTCTCTTGTGATTGGCTGACTGTTCTGTTGTGAATATTCGATTTTCAGGTATGACTGAAAGGGGCGGTGACTGCTTCGTTGTGACCTCACAGAGTCGCAGGAGTCCTGATGGCTCATTTTAAGGCCCAGTTACTGAATATAGTTTGTGAGAATTTGTCTTTGGAACGAGATCTATTATACTTTCACTGAATTCATAAAGAACCCAGACATGGTTTATGGTCTAACAAGTCAGCTTGTCCATAACACTTGTCCTAATCTACTTGTCTACTACGTTGGACCTTTAAAATCCCACAAATGAGCAGTTTTAACTTACCCTAACATGACTTCTGCTTCGTGTTACATTATAATCTCATCCCAACCAAAACTAAACCAATTTAAATTGTAAGATTGAGTGAAAGCAGCCGGTCCTGATCGAAGGTCCCTTAAAGCTGTTTCAGAGGCTTTTTCAGTGAAGGAAAACATGAAGCGGGAAGTCTGTGTTAGTATTTATCTCGTGTCTAGATGACTGGGGTGTAGATGAGTACAAATCTCTGCTCAAGCAGCCTCCAAGCACAGTGGGGCTCTTTGGTAAAGCCGTCCCGGATGAATACCGAGCATCAATGCAGGGTAAACGGGTGACGAAGAACTCCAACAGCGAGCTGACGACAAAACCTGCACAAGGTAATTCAGCCGGCGTGTGATCAGATGCTCTCAACCGCTCAGCTGCTGAGACTCTCCAAACCAAACCAAACATTAATCCATGTAACCGCAAGAACACCTCGTTCTCCAAAGCAAAACACCTCTGTGTCACACTTACAAGAGACGCCTGCAGACACACAGGTTTGAACACATACTCGCACAAACGCACAGTCACCGTCAAAGAATTTGGCTTATTGCATCATAGTAGAGAAATTTCCCCCCCGTTGCCAACAACCTGCTCGCCTCAGTGTGAAAGAGCCGAACATTGGAGCACATTTAGGGGGAGGGAAACTACTACACACCAAAACTTGGGTGTGCCACGATTGTCTCACTGCAAACAACAAGACGCCACTCGCTCCTAATGTTTCAGGGTGGACTGGATGCTCGCTGTGTACAGACGCACAGACTGAGGGCGTGATTAAGGAACTCAGTGACAATAAGTGAGAGCTGATTTAAAATCCATTTCATTACTAACCCAAACCTGTTGCTCCCCAAAGGCAGGTCTCAACTGTGTGATTACAGAAATTAATTATTAGATTATGATTAGGTTAATCTCTGCAGTACAAAAAACAAAAAGATTAAAAAAAAAAATAATAAAAAATCAGGAGATTACTTAAATCTACAAATTAAATGTTTGATGATGCAGATTTTTTGGAGATATGTTGATTGTGACTGTCTTAGCTAATATCACTGCAGATTTCGAGTATCTCTGTGATCAAACAGCCGGATCAACACTTCTAATATTATCTGGATTAAACAACCACCCGGGTGAGCAGACCAATCAGAGAGATGAGTCCGGATGCCCATTTATTTAGAATATAATAATTATGACACAGTGACTGACGCCGGAACGTCGCCACGGCATTTTCGTCACCAACCATGTTGGCTGCCGCTGTTGGGAATCCGAGAAGGTTTTTAAACAGGGCAGCATACTTTCTCCAAAATAAATATAAAGAGAATTCGCTCCGTATAACAACATAATATGAATAATATGAATTTAAACTTTTATTTTGCATCCAAGGAAGGACCCAAGGAAGCAGGACTCCACACTACAAGTGTGGTACAAACGCTCATGTAAGTGTGTGTAGCACTAAATCTGCATGTGCAAGCATTTCCCGTGTCCATGTGTGTGTGTGTGTGTGTGTGTGTGTGTAATGCCATATCGCCGTGGCACTGAACACTGTGGTCACGCAAGCCTGAGCAGCCTTTGAGAAGTAGGTCAATGAATGAGAAGGAGAGAGAGTACAAGGGCAAGATGAATACAGAGAGAGAGAGAGAGAGAGAGAGAGAGAGAGGAAATCACGGTGGGAAGTAGCAGCGAAGAAGAAATAAGAGCACACGCAAAGACCAGGAAGAGAAGTGACAATGGAAAGTTACTGAACAGGATGCCTGTTTTACTGGGAACATGCATGCACACCCCGCCTTCACCCAATGAGAGCTGGGATTGGCTCCAGCACCCCCCGCGACCCGGAAACGGATAAGTGGTAGAAGATGAATGAATGAATGAATGCACGCACACACCACACACGGCAGGAGCGTTACTTCGTCCGCCTGTGTGTTTGTATTAAGCATCCCAAAGGACGTTTATGGCCTCGCCCACCTCTCAGACTCTCCATGTATGCAGGTAGAAGCCTGCTGCTCACCAACAACCCACAAGCATTACTCACACACCGAAACACAACACACATACCTCTAAATGGTTAAGCCCTGCAGAGCCAGCACCACCCTGAAGTGTTTATGGTTATGAATTATCAGTTGAATTACACCACATTACCAGGAGAATAGGTCACAATAAACAGGTTATCACATGGAGGAATCCTTCAGAGTGGCAATTGATCAGCTTCCGACGACTTATTACATTAGTTGGCTGTTACTACGTTACTGCGCGGCTCATAATTGGTCATCTCTTATTTTGGAAGTTGTACACAAAAATCAGCGGCAGTGTCTCGGGCCACAAAAGAGAGCCGCACACATCTTAACCCACGCGGAGATCTTAGAGTAATTATGATTGAAGCAGAGGTCAATACAAAGGTCATCGATGACAGTGATGGGTGTAAATCTGCGGCAACACAAACACGCACAAAAGAAAGAAAAAAGTTCATAGACACTGATGTGCTTTTGTCTGAGGAGGCATCTAAAAATAACGACAAATGTCTTTTAAAGTGGAGTAATGGTGGAGCAGGAACGTTCAGGGTGTGTGTTACTGCACCGAACAATAGCAGGTAATCTAGGCTTTGTTTTTAGATACGTGTGTTTTTGTGCACCTGGTTACCGCAGCTACTTGCCATGCTGGTAATTGTGTGTGTGTATGTGCAATTGTGTGTCTCCCCCCGCCCCGATGCTCTTTTTACACCATGCCATGGAAATTTCCTTTAACCTTTTCTCTCATTTACACCATCGCCCTTGAGAGCTCAGAGAGACACATGTGGGCCTCACTGCTGTTGCGAGGACACAATAGGTTCCCCGAGTCACTAATCCCGACTGGAACCGCAACACAATAACCTGCCCTGACACTCCTGCTAACTTAAACCTAACGTCCACCTGAGTCTGAACCGTCCGACAGGCAAAATTAAAAACAAAATATGATCACACAACAACAGAGAGACACAAGCTAACACAGACACACACAAAGGAGAGTGCAGCAAGTCAGTCACATGATGATTTAAGATTACTGCTGCTGGTAACTAATACTATAACTAATACTGCCATTACAAGTAAGAGAGTACAACTGCTGCTGCCTGTAAATCTACTACAAGACCACCATGATTCCTACAGAGGCAGTTACTGTTGACTACTGCCCCTGCTGCCCCCCATCCCAACCCTTCTACCCCCGGGGGGGGGTGCTGGCATATACATTTTGTTCAGCAGAGCACCAAAGTGTAGTAAGCGCACGCACGTTTGTGAGCGTCGGCCTTTCCGGGTCCTGCGAGCTATAGTGTCTGTGCTGGAGGAGGGATGATGTGTTTGTGCTTTTGGGTGCGTTCCCATCCACGGTCCAGACATCTTTACAACTCGATCTGTCTGTCGGCGGAGGTGGGCCAAGCCCCAGCTGAAACACTGGCAGCGCTCGTACGACTCTCATTCATCTCCAGTGTTTTATTACAGCTTCACACAGACTCCATGCTAGCATCAAAGTGCAGTTTTTGAACTGCTGTGGGCACTGAGCCTTATGTTTTTGGGTTGTTTTTTTTTTGGGGGGTTTTTTTTACAATGTTTGATAAATTCATCACTCTTAGCAGCTGTAAACAACATTAAAACCTTATTTTTCCTGATTTCATGTAAAAAAAAATTCAGCGGTTTTAAAGATAGAATCATAAACACCACAAAAGCTCGACTCTCATAAAAATCATAGAGATGGATTTGAAGTAAAACGTCTGAGAAAAAGCTTTAGTGGTGGTGCATTATATCAGCAGTAATACAGCTGGATAATTCCCTTTTAAAAAGACAAACCCACCCGCTGCCTTTGTCTGTTAGACGCTTCAAATGCCACTTCTTGTGCCAAAGCGGCGAGGTGGCTAACATCTGAGCGTGCGCGACGCTGACATGTCATCGCAGCATCAGCACCCCTCTCATCTTGTCAGACCTTTTTAGAAACAGACACGGCCCTCGGTTCGCTCTTTCCGCTTTAAAATAAGACATTTCCCCGATGGCTGCCCCGACGATAAATCAGGTAACGGAGGAAGGGAGCTTTAAAGAAATAGGGCAGCCAGCTAGCTGGGCCTGCTGGGTGACTGCTGGGCCTCCACGAGCTTTGCCTACAAAGCCCCGAGCTTCTGGGTGAGATTGGATTCCCGCTCCGTCACCCACTTCCTATCTGTGTGTGTGTGTAAGAAATGACAAATTGTCTCACGCTCATGTCGACACTATCAATATAGCAACAGGGAGCCTGTGATGAATACAAATTACCAGTAAAGGTTAGCTAAGGACACATGGAGAGGACACACACACAAACAAGCAAGTATACACAACCAACAACGTATGTGCTCAGATAAAAGCAGGAGGAGGAATTCAGATGAGGGATGAATTGTAACATATGATATATACACATATACAAAATTGCCCACTCATCTTGTGTCTCCTCAGGTTACAGTGCGAGCACAGAAGAATAAATAACACAATAAAAACGCCAATTTATCGACCGTGAAAGTAAAACTGAAAACAATGTGCACTACAAACACAGCTGATGTGTTGATTTTTTTTTTTTTTCAAGCAAAGACAACCCCAGTGACAATATTGTTATACACAAACACACACAACCCGAACACAAGGGTAAACACAACGTGAAGCGGAGAACATGACAACAGGTCAGCAGTAACAAGGCAAAAACGCTTCCTCCGAGCTGCTACTGGGCCCCATTCTGTGTCATTTATGCATTGTTACCCGCCCAGTTGTCCCCAAGCGCCCCTTTACATGCCCCAAGACCCTGAAAACCAACCACAGCAACACCATTCGGCCCCACAAACGATTAAACCCTGATTTGGGAATAAGTTCCTGTGAGCACGGGATTAACTGAAAATACTGAAAGTATTAAACTAGATTTTGAGACATAAACACAGAACCATCAGTGTTTTACCTTCTCCTGCATGCAAAAATCTAATTAGTGTTGAAACTAATAATAATGTTAATTGATAAATAATGTAGTAATTAGTGGGTTAAATAGTTTACGATGTCCATCACAGTCTCTAGGACACCATTTTGTCCAACCAACAATCCTTTTCAGTCCAAAACAATGTGCACGGTGACACATAATGATATAGTATTAGGGGATGCTGGAACCAGAGAACAGGATTTATTTGCTTGACAAAAATTAATCATCAACATATCTGCAAGTTCACTCTCTGCCATTTGACAAATCAATGAACCAGATTGTGATTTTGGCTCAAAATCAAACCAACCAACGGGGTCCGGCCGTCTTGTTCCACTGTAGCGGTTGCAGTTTATCACCGACTTCCACTCACCATCAGTGAGCTGCAAAGGTTAAATGGTATGTAAATGATGATTTAACAATAAAAAGCCAAAGTGGTAAATCCTGCGTGGTCTACTGGGTGTCCAAAGGTGGAGTTAAGATAAGAACCATTAAAGAAAAAAGAAAATAAAAACTGGGAGAATATGATGAGGTGATAACAGTGAATGACAGTGCTGACTGTAAAGTATATAATCTGTATTAAAACTATAGTCGAGATGGAGGAAAAATTTACATCTTCACATCCCACTCCGGTTTGAGTCACAGCCAGAAAGACGACAACCTGGAACAGGCCGAGAAAAAACCGAATAGATTTTCATATAAACTAAGGAGGACAAAAAGGCAGCCGACGAATCTCTGAATAAGAGTCTCGCTCGCTCGTGTCTTTGTTGCTGTCTCCCTCGTTTTTCTCCCACCGACCCATCGATGTTCCCCATCAGCCTCTCCATGTGAAGCACGCAACGAGGCCGTTGTGCGTGTTGGACACTTTGCACGGTTGACTGCTGCTCTGCTGCTCCACTTCAGGGGAAGAGGAGCTCTTTGGAAAAACCTGCAGCGTGCATGCATGCAAGCAAGCTACATGTAGGACTCCAGAGATTCCAGAGATTCTGCACCAGCTCCAAGCGTGACCTCTGACCCCTTCAGTTCCCATGTGGTGCCATCATTTCTTCCTCTTGCTTACTCAATCTTAAATTTAACTACCCAGGGTTAGCTTTGGTATGAACTAGCCTGTATACTCCTACATCTGGGTAGATTCCCACGAATCGGTGCAGATATGGAGGCATCATGCTGTACGTGGACCAGACCTGGGCCATGGTACCAGCTTCAGAAGGAACAGAAGAGGCCAGATGTATCTTGCTATGTGGGATCCCCTCAGCACAGTCTATATTAGACTAAAGTTCAGGTGTAAGCTGATATCGTTCTGCAGGTTGAAGCCAATCAAACGAAGGAGAACTGTGTGGCTGCTCAGTGAACCTGTACTGGCCCAGTTTCCTCGTGTTAGAAACCAGACTAAAGGTTAGCACTCACTGCATTAGTGTGCTCCACAGTTTAACAGAGAAGAAATCATCACGATACCAGTCAGCTGGTAGCGAGTGCTAAATGAAAACGGACGATATCTTCCCTCCCTCGTTCTGCACCCTGTGTGAGCTGCACAATCAATCACATTAAAATTACTATTTGGATGCATATCTCCACGCGCTCCGAATGAAATCAGCTCTGCCGAATCTGCATTAACAAGTTCCTCTGCGAGGGGCCTCTAATTACACCTGACAGGAATCAACAGATGACAAGACTGCATGACACCGTAATGGACTCCATACATGCAGGCATCATGATGGAAACTTTATTTATAAATCTAATTCAGATATTTTCCACGACATGGAGTTGCAGAGTTGCACAAATTTAGAACGGCTGATAATAAAAGTGATAAAGAAGCTAACGGTGCAACGAAACAACCGTGTCAGCGCTAAAGGTCCAAATTTTACACTGCTGAGTTTAAGTGTTAATCTCTCTCAGGAGATAAATCTGAGGTGTTAGGAACCAAAAGTTTGATATCTTATCTCTCTGGAGCTCTAAGAACAACAAATTGATGAGCTAATCGGGTGTGAGGCTAATCAGAAGAGAGAATCAGATACAAATAAAACAGATGTCATGGTAGACATTCATTGAAAACAAATCCTCCAGGGTTGAGTGGCGGCCGTGGCTTTGTTGTGACATCACAAGGAAATGGAAGTCCCAACGGCTGATTTTAACACTCACTTTATGAATACAGTAATATTATAGAACCTAGACCTGATTTTCCCCGCGACCCGACCCCAGATAAGCAGACGAAGATGGACCTGATTTACAATCAAAGACCACATGGAGGTCTACCTTGACCACACCATACTACGGACCTTTAACGGGAGCAGAAACGACATCAGATTCCTCAACAGTGGAGCGGGATATTTGTGATCTCTGCTCTGTGTAAGAAATGGTATTCAGTGCAGCATTGTGTAGATCTACTGTGCGTGTTTGTGTAAGTGTGTGTGTGTGTGTGTGTTAGCTGTAC
Source organism: Remorina albescens (assembly GCA_034769265.1). Taxonomy (NCBI): domain Eukaryota; kingdom Metazoa; phylum Chordata; class Actinopteri; order Carangiformes; family Echeneidae; genus Remorina; species Remorina albescens. Next base: position 4,402,209 of record CM068475.1, on the reverse strand, counting down.
CCTGTAATGCCAAGCAGGCCTGAGTGAGCAGCTGATGAATCACCAAGCAATTAATTATTGAGAGACCCCTCACCTGCCTCTGCTAGCATGCTAGCTCGCCAAAGACTACTCCAACATGTGACACTCACAGAAACACGCAAACACGTGCAGTTTATGACACACACACACACACACACACACACACACTGGGATACAGGCCCTGTGGTGAGGTCGGCATCTAAGCCGGATGCCTGATGAATCTCAGAGGGATTTGGGAGGAAGCAGCCATATTCCCATCGCCCACTCACACGATGAGGACCAACCACACATAAACACACACTGTGGTTAATGACACTTTCACACACACAGATGTCCACGAGGTACATTGGTGTGCAACAGCACAGCTACCACCGGCGCTGGGGGAGGACACATTACCGAGACCGGCGTCATTTCTTTTGATTTAACAATTGAAATCTGACTTGGCTCAGAGGAAACGCACATGAACATCAAACACAGCTGCTGAGTGCATATCCAAAATAATCCTTCCCACGCCTTCCTATCCTCTTAACATTGTAGTTTGGCATCTGTTGACACAATGCCTTGACCCTCTGACCTTTGACCTGGTCACTGTCAGTCACTGTGATTCACTCAACGCCGTCGGCTCTCTCCTGGAAATATAAAACAGACTGTAATCTTAAAAAGAAAAAAGAAAAATGTGCATCCTCGTACACATGCTCGCCTACAAATGTGAGCTCAAATGTGTGCGTGCATGTACGTGTCCAACACACAGTGACAGAAGGGACAGGTGAGTCACTGTAGGGCTGCAAGGTGAACACATTGCACTGCAGCACTGCACATCACGACTCAGATAGAGAAGAAGCACACAGAGAGATGATGACACGGGATGGGACATGAAAACAGGAAACAAGCCAAACACACCTATCAAAGAGCGGAGCAAAGGGGAGTCATGGAGGGGAAAAAAAAAAAAAAAAAAAAACTTAACGTGCGAGTTTTTCTGTCCATCTGTCCCTGGCAAGGCGTAAATCCCAGTCACCACCAATAACACCTGTATCCATCACTCCTGGGTGGAACTTCAAAGCCTTGTTATTTATACACCTGTCTGTCTGGCTGCGACCGAACTGTCTGGATCCCTCACTCTTCTGTCACAGCCCAATTTAAATCAGATTTACTGGTCCGCATCAAGGAAGTGATGCGCCTAACTGCTTGTAGACCGAGTGTAAATGCATTATGAGGGTGATTTATGCTCCGGTGTTACTGTTAGTACTCTTTCAAAGCAGCATCTAAGAGTCAAGATGATCGACATCCCTGTTTTTATTTCTCTACCTGCCCACTTTATTCTAAGCATCAGGTCATAACACCGAATTTAAAAGACTACTCCACCTTTTTGTCCCACAGATCAAAAAGCAAATGGAGCTATGACTTTTTTTTGACATATTGTTTTAAAGTCAGTGATAATCTGTGACTGCTTGTGCTAAACTCGTAGCTGTCACAAGCAAACTGGCGAAATAAAAACATAATGTTCTTCCGTCAGCTCTCGCATAATGACTCATTTTCTGATTGCATCACTGTGTTTTGAAAAATCCCATCAGCCAGCCGTAGAGAGCAGAAAAAAGAAAATTAAGCACAAGCTGTGACATTAAGGTCCAACGACGATGCTTGTTTTATTATTCAGTAAATGGGGAAACTAAAAGCTTTGAAACCGAGACAGGTTCATGACGATGACGTCGGCAAAATGAAACCGTAAAAGCTAAATTCAGACAAACACGGTCAGTGGGGGACCGGGCTGCTTCCAATCCAAAATTGGATGCAATCACCTGATAGCCAGTGATGAGGGCCGCCTGCCTACACGTCTGCAAACACACACCAACACACACACACACACACACACACACACAGAGGGAGCATGGTGGTTATAGGATAAAGTGCTGACTGACAGTCTGAGACTCTATAGGGCTACACAGCAACACGATAATGGCTTTAAGCTTTATTAACTTTTCCATTTGGTCGGTGTAGGCGTCATTTCAGAGACGCAATTAATGTTTTAAACACTTAAGAGATGAGTGTTGTCTTGATTAGCCCGCTCAATAATAACATGTGAACCGCGGCGCAGAGGAGGCAAACATGGAAACATAGAGAGGGAACTGCTGATGGCTGGGAAAGAGTTGCTCTTTAAAGAGTAGAGCTGTTTGTTTCAATCTCCAGCTCACATCTCATGCTTTTTTTTTTTTTAAATTATAACCCCCCTCAACTAAATCTGAATTGTGTAAATTCTGACTCCATGCTTTTGTAGAGGGACTTTTATGATCCCTGTGAGAAAAAGGGTGCAACTATTTTTACTTGACCTCCACTCCTGAAACGAACTTCAAAAGACACACGTGATTTTAAGCACACATGTAGGTTGCTATTGTGAGCGTATTGGTCACAGCGTAAATATTTAATTCTCATGTTTAAAATTGGAGATTACATTTTATTCTCCCACTGGAAACAAGCACATGTGCTTTGAATTCACATGTGACTTTCACTGTACGAGCAGAGTTGCTTAATCGTCGCGCTGAGCAGCCTCAACAGATTAGATGAGCCGCAGCTAATATTTTACTAGTGTGTGTGCCCTATGGCTGCTTGTGTCCAGTTACAGCAGGATGTTTTGAGTGAGTGACGTTAAATCCGCCTGATCTTCCCAGGCTAAATCTCCTGAACGGACCCGGTCAATGATTAGAACTGGAACAGGTTTGTGAGCGCGGCTGCACTTTAAACCTTCCTCCCCTCAGCAGGTCCAGGTCACAAAACTGGAGACGGAAGACAAACTCGTGGTTCAAAAACAGGAAAGCTGATCTGTAATTCATTTCGCCAGCAGTGAATCAGCATCTTTGCAGAATGAGGCTGATGGTTTAACAGTTGTTCAGGTTCACTGAAGGACTAAATCTCCAATAGATGATTTCTCGTGCAAACAAATCTGCTTCACCTAACCGTTCATGTTCACCTACTAACTGGGCCACAGCAGCCTTTTAAGGTTGACCTAAATCTGTAAAACACTAATTTAAACAGAATACAACCAAGATGTCTGAACCAGTTGGACGGGCACTTTAGCCTGCAGGCTACAAAGCATAAACTGATTAAAATAGGTGAATTTTAAATCCTCCAGCCGTATGTGGTGTTGATTATTATCCTCTATCCTATTTGTTTCTTAAATTAAACATCTGCTTTATCGGGACGAAAACCACTGAGTTATCACATGCTGAATGGATCTGATGTGATCACCAAAGGTTCTGTTCTTTAAATAACGAGACACTGAATTATCAGATCAACACTGAGGCAAAAATCTAATAATTACATCAGCAGAAATGAAGCGTTCACGGTGTTGACGGGACTCTCTGGCTACATCACAGAATCAGTCCAGACCTTCTCTGGGATTTGTTGGGATTTAAATGTGTGGAGAAAAAAAAATAATAAAAAATACAAAACTTAGCAACACAACCACATCAATTGTGACAGTTAAAGAACACAAATCACACAAACAATTTTTTTTTTTATTTTTCGGCTCATTCTGTGTGCAACAAACTGAGTCTAAATATATCATAAAGAGTCACATGCTAGGAGGAGGGAGGGAGGGACTGTCTGTCACTCGGCTACGTCACAAGCAGCTCCTCCCTAGCTTCCCTCCCTCCACTACAACTCACATGACTGCAGCAGCCCTGTTCTGTAACTCCAGTCACGAGGATAGAGTAGTATTACAACAACCAGCCGGCAGGGGTGAGCGGCATAGACAGAGAGGGGGGAGGGAGAGAGAGAGAGAAAGAGGCCAGCTCTAATAAACCCTCAGTAAATATTAACTTATTAAGGCTGCATTTGTAGAATAGATAACCTTATCGCAGCACACAAGAAGAAAGGAGTTAAACAGTGATGCTTTTTATTTTTTAACTCCTGTTCCTTCTGCTCAAGTTGCACTTTTACCCCCCGCCGTATCACTCAAGGACTTTGCAGCAATCCAGCATTACAAGCCCCAGATGAACGATTTGCAAAGATTAGACTCCCTGTTTTCGTCCCCTTTGTGCAAAAGCCACCAAAAAGTCGGCCTGATGTATGTGACTGTCTGTGGAAACTTCATTGAATTGGGCTTCAGGGGTCTCTAACAGAGTGGAGGCAGCGATGATTGATCAGCCGCTTGATGTGGGGCGGGATGGCATTTTTTCCACACGGTGGCGGATGCAATCAAGGTGATAAGACGACTGTTAAACAGTAGAGGAGCATCATAATGTCTCTGGAGATTAATAGGGTCGTGATAAAGTCACCACTGAATGTATTACAGACGCGAGACTGGCTGAGTGGACATCTGCACTGACACACTAATCCAAAAATTTAAATGTGATAAAGCCATCGGATGCAGCCAACAGTCTTAGGATGAAAAACAGGCTTACATGTGAGTGTTACGGCTGAGCGATGTCATAGGACGGGATGATATAATGATGTTGTGACAATATCTGGTGATGTTGTGCTACTGTGATTTGTGTTTCTTCCGCAACGATGGCCTGTTTCTTCCAATTTACCGCCTCAGATCATGCAACTCACATCTGTGTGTGTGTCTGTTTTGTGTGGAAGCACATGTCACTGCTGCACGTTATAAATAGCCCACAGTCTCCCCGGATCCCACCACACATTGAATTAACCCGCTTAAACTGCCAATCTCTCACACACACACACACACACACACACACACACACACACACCTATCACATCCATGACCGTGCAATCCGAGCAATAACAATCAACATGACGTCATCTTATGTCACACTGTGATGCAGTAAACACCAGGCTCCTGTTTTCCAATGACAGACCCCCCCCCCCCACACACACACACACACACACAGTAGTGTGTGTTGGCGTGCACGCTGATAATCCGTGCGCGCGCGTGCTGTGGAAGAACGAATCCACAGCCGCAGAAAGGTGGAGATGAGAGGAGACATGAGGAATAAGATTTTTTTTTTTCCTTTCACCAAACCCCGTTCGGAAATCTGTTGATTTAGAATTCCCTTAGAAACTACGAATGGTGGTAAATATCACACTGCAGAGCCCGAAGCTGCCTTTCATCAACACCTTCTTCTGGTCAATTCGGAAGATATTTCATGCGCAAAACATCGATTTATTTCGACGAAAACTCAACTTCTCTAATTGTTTTAACGCCCTCCGCGGTGCACTCCGACAGGAGATTATTCTGGCATTAACCGGAGAGCCACTTGGGAAAGTTCCCATATTTTTTTAATAAGTGACACCACGGTTGCTCACGGCACCCCGAATTCAATTTAAACACCCCGTCCATTCAATTCAATGCGAATTTATGTTTAATATTTCGTGCCTAACAGCCTGCAGGCAAGGAATCCCTTAAATGTGCCGATTTCTGGACGCAGTTTGGCGTCGTGACGTTTTTCCTTGAATTTCAGTGCTACATAATCCCCCCGCCCCCTCCCCCTCCTCCTCCTCCTCCTCTCCAACAAGGTGGGCTAATACACTGTCCATTATCGCCCCCGCCCCCCCCTTCAGAAACACATCCCGATGTGATCCAACGTTTCCGTTAAACCAAAGCAAACCACCATGTGAACCAGACGAGCGTTTTGTAATCGTTACCAAACGATTACGCAAACGATTACAAAACATAAAAGAAACGCACCAACTTTCAAAATTGACCCAGAAAACAAAACAAAACAAAAGAAAACATTCCCCCAGTCTCCTCTCCATCCTCGTCTGCCTGCAGACCAATTATCTGATTATTGGGTCGATGTGGAGAAATTGCGGGGATCAGCTGGATGAGGAGTGGAGGAGGTGGAGGAGTTGCTCAACTTTGCAGCGCCACGGAAAGGAACCTGCAGACATAAACCCGACGGAGAGACCCGGAGATTAAACCCGGCAGCAGCTTAATGCAAGAGCGCGTAAAGAACATTACACAGCGCTCATGTGTCGCGCTGTTTCCTCTTTTATTGGCACAGCCGCTTCGATCCGAAATAAAAATAAAAATTAAAAAAAAGAATAATAAAAATGCAACACAAACAACTTTGCCTTTTTTTTTCCTCCCCCCCCCCCCAAAAAAATATGACAACCAAAAGCTGTTTCATAATGTCAGAATATCACAACAGTCCTCCGGCTGAGTCCACGCGTTCAGGGGCGCACCACGTGTCCAGGTCTCCGGCACAGCAATTAAAAAAACTTCCATCAAGAATGCGTCAAAAGTTTCCCGTGCGCGCCCCTGCATACCAAATAATCCTCCCCCAGCAGCGAGGCACCGGCCGCCTTTCCGCCCCACACCGACATTTATTCGTTTAAATCCGTCCCTGGGTCCCGGTTTGCACGGGACCGATGACATTTCCTCCGAAGAAAAAGAGACACGTGAAAGCCAAGACATAGTAGACATTCCCACACACACACACTACACACACACATAGACACACACACACAAGCTGTGCACAGACCGACACGCCGGGTCGCGCTGTGCCGGGGAGATGCTGCTGACAAGCCGGGAGAAAGGCTCGCACAAACCGGCCGATTGCACGCGCTGCGGCCGGCGACGCGCAAAGACGCGCCCCGGTCCGCAGAGCCCGAAGTCCGGCGCGTCCGCAGAGGCCCGGATCTTACCTGGCTGCCGGAGTTTTCTGTCAGGTAATTGAAGACAAAGGACGAGAGTTCCTCATCTAACAGTGGAGCGCAGTCCGCCATCTTCTAGTGAATGAGGAGCTGTGGAGCCAGAGCGGAGTATAGGAGGAGGAGGAGGAGGAGCAGTGGAGGAAGGCCGCCTGCAGGGGGCGCATCTGTTTACACACACAGACAAACCAAGACATCACACATGCACGACGTGCTCCAAAGTGGGGTCAGGGGACCTCCAGGGGCCGGTGCGGTCACTTCAGGGGTCCCGTCAGGATTCATTTAAACTTAATTGACTTCCAATTAATTTAAATTGACCAACACGGATTTGCTTCAATTTGTCAAATGCTCTAATTCCAGTTGAATTAAACGACATTTCCAAGACATTTGTGTCAACTATGTGAATGATTTTTTTTTTTTTTTTTTACATTATTTAAACCAGAAGCTAAACAAAGGAACGCAGAACAAACCAGGAAGCAGGAAGCTGCTTTTATTCGGAGCTCGTTGGCAGGAAAAGTCCAGCCTTTGTTTGGAGAAGCCACCACAGACTCTAAGTGATGGCAGCCCCCCGTTTCTGCAAAAACCAGCTTCTGTCGGTCGTTCACTGAAACTGAAGAAAAACCCGACGCTGCAGTGATTGTTTTTCAGATCCTGCTCTAAAATAAAATAAATAATACTCAAATTTAGTAAAGTTGGATAACATTGACTATGAAAACGAACGAGAGATGGTTCTCTGCAGGAGAGCTTTAGAAAAAAGTGGCCTTTTTATCCTGGAGTTCTAAGCATAAAATAATCAAAGCACATTTAAAAACATTTATTTATTTAAGAACTGTTATTTGGTGGATGCTGAGAGCCTGACAGGGAACGTGACCATGAACACGTCGACTCCCTGAAGCGTCCAAACTCAGAATGATATCTGGTCTGGTTAGGGGTCCAAACCCCGGGCCTGGCACCTTTCTATGTTCTCGCTGTACGCATAGGTGCTCCAGATTGCTCCCACAGTCCTGCACACTTTGGATTAATTGGTGACTGTAGCTGCAGGCTGTGATTCTGGCCCAGTGTTGGCTGGGATTGGCTCCGGATCCTGAAAACTCTGCATGGATAAGTGGAATACATAACATACAGAGTAGCTGACGATAATTGAATTCCTCATCACACACTTGGTGCTCAGCGTTCTTTCCACCTTAAAACTGTGTAATTTGCTGATGGCTGATGCTTTGATATTTCCTCCATCTTTGTACTATCACAGTTTGGTGAAGATGTTTGTTCCTGTGATTAAAACAGAAAATGCCAAAATAAAAAAAAAAAGAAATAAAAATGGAGCTGTTGCCGTAAAACGGAGTGACGGCATCCGATCGGTTTCATGTCAGTGAGTCTGGCAGTTTGCAGGAACAAAAAGTGGATCAAATGAGCTCACAGTAACGGGGACAGTATCGTGAAATGCTGCTGCTGGTGATGTGGGCTGCGTCCGAGTGGCGCAGTGGTTAGCGCTGTGAGACGGTTCTGGGTTTGAACCCCAGCTTGTTCTCCCTCTGTGCACTGATAATCGGTATAAACAATGAATGAATGAACAAACATCTGGGAGCGATTTTGTTTTAATGAATTCATCTTTAAAAATGAAGTCTTGACGTGATGAAACCTGAACACTCGTCGTAATGTGAGCTTGTGCTGTTGTCGCATCAAACGTTTCACGGTTGCAGCTATTCGCACAAGCAGCTGATTTAGGCCAGAAGGGAAAAATCGAGCATCGGGACAGACGCACACTCACAGACTAACAGCAGTGAGTGTAATGTTATCACTGCATTGCAGCACGGGGGCTTTTCTGCTCCGGGAATGTGTGGGTTTCTGTGCGTTTGTGTGCATGTGGCGGTCAGGAAAAGGTTAACTGTCTGACGGCCATGGCGAAACACCGACCTTAATATAGTCTGTGTGTGCGTGAGAGAGAGAGAGAGAGCCTGAACTTCTATCTGTGAGCATTGATCCTACCTGTGACAGTAACACTGTGGGCAGCAGTGTAATTACTGAGATGTGGGACAGCGAGAGACGTCTGACAGGACAGGAGACACGACTCAGTTGATCAAACAGGTTTTGAACAAAGCTCCGGCTCTGAGGAAACAAGAGGTGAGACATCCAACACAGTCCACAGACGGCTGTTCTTATTGTCTTTTTGTGTGTTCACGTCTCCAGTGTGCAGCTTTGCTGCTGAATCCAGTTGTAGAGATCCTTCTGTCTGACTGCATGTTGCTATATTCAATGGAGCGCATGTGTCATTGCCACATACGTCTATCTGAGATGATGTGACTGTAACAAACAAGAGTGGACACCCTCCTCCTCCTCCACATCATCCCCTTCATCTGCATCCAACTGAAGTTATAAAAGTTATTTATTCTCACTTATCAGCAGCTTCACTTCTGAAACATCTCTGTGAGGGCATCACGCTGTCAAATGAAAACACAGATCAGCCGAAACCCACCGGGCACAGGTGTTAATGAGGTTAATAGGATATCATTACCCACACCTGCTTCTCGGCATTAGATGTAAATATGAAAAAGTGCCACTTTTAAACTCTTCAACAGTTTTGTGAAACAGTCTCTACGGGTGAACTTTAAGTTTCAGCTGCTGGTGTGAATAAATAGCAAGAAGCAAACGGTGAGCATCAATCATAAAGGAGCGAGGCCTTCTTTGACATTTTGCACCGTTGTTCAGAGATATATTCATTCTATTCAATGGACCAGTGTGAGATTCAGGAACTCAAGAACGGCCTTTTAAAAATTTTTTATGAGCAAATATTGAACTGCAGCTCCGATTCCCGTCTCTGTGCTGTTGTACAAACGCAGCACGTGTAGCCAACAGCAATTTTAACTCCAGAGCAACATTTATCACGTCTCAATAGTTGCACAGGCTCCCATGATACTTTGCTTTGTGTGCTCTAAATACTAGATTTCTTTACCTGCAGAAACAATGTTTATATGGGTTGATTGTTGATGAGCAGAACAATGTGTAGTATTCAGTGTGCCCCTGGATATTCAAAATGTAAATGTAATTTGATGCTGAAATTATTAGAGGTGGAGGAACCAGTCTGAACAAAATTACCTTTAGCCTTCAGCTGATTTATCTCTCCCATTCTCTCTCCAGACTTCTTGTTACTTAGAAGTGCTCATCAGGTATAAGTGATGCAGCTGAATCACATGGCGGCTTCAGTAAATTTGCCAAAGCCCGAGAAACAAACCAGTGTGCCACAGCTAAAACAAATATATTGAGGGATAAGTGCAACCTTAGCACATTAGTTCCTCCTTAAAGCATCTTTTAAACTATGTGAGTCCTCTGCTGTTTTATTATTTTACAAGTCCTGAAGATCCCTCACACTTATTTCCTCAGAAACCTGGATGAGGCCTTAAGCCCCGCCCACCACCTGCTTCCTCCAGGATGACAGACGAGGACCGAAAAGTATGAAGATTGACAGAGGAGGACACGGAGGGACTCCACCAATTAGCATCTTAATCTTGTTTCTCAGTCGTCATGCTAATGCTAACTTTAGCTATCTGTGCTGACGAGGCTAATTTGACCCTCAGAGACGGTCCAGAATGTGGCCGCCTGTCCGGCCTTCGCTCAGCCCAAAAGACCACCAGAGTGACTTCACGGTTTGCACCATCTGCTTGAACTCATTCATTCAATCGGCCCATCGGTCCACTGAGTTCCTCTTAGAAATATCTGGCAGCAACGTCCCTGCAAACAAGACCATCGCAGTCCAGACTGTTCTGGAACGAACTCCTGAATCCACCAGAGCAGCAACGTCTGTCTCCGTCTTCAATAACCTCTGCTAAAAATCATAAAAGGCCTAACTGGTACTTTAGTTACACTCTCTGGCCTGCACTTTAACGATGTTGCTCATTGTCTGTCTGCCATGTCAGGGTCAGTTAGTCTTAGTGTCTTTTGTTAGGGTCAGTTTAGTTTTTGTTTCCACTTCCTGTTTTATTTTGATAGTTATGTCTTCCCCGGTGTTGTCTCTATGTTTACTTCCTCCCTTTGTTCCTTGTCCCGCCTTCTGACTACTACCTTCATGTGTTTCACCTGTGTCTTTTCTCCCCTCCCCCTGGTGTGTATTTAAGCGGTGCTCTCCTCTTCTTCCCTTGCCAGATTGTCTTCTCTGTTCTACCAGAAAGTCATCCAGCGTTTTCCTTTTGTATCTCCCAGTGTTCTTGTGTATTGACCTGTTTTGGATTTCTCGATTTTTGAGCCTGCCTTACGTCTCTGTACTTTCGCCTGATTCTTACTGACTACCTGGTTTTGACTTGGACTGGAATAAACGACTCCCGATTGCACCTTCCCTGCGTGACTCTGCTTTGTGGGTCCTGCCTGCCCTTGTGGTCGTGATAGTAAGATCTGGCCACTAATGGACCCCGTGGAGTTGGACCCCCTACGTGCCACTGTGAGAGCACAGGGACAGCAGCAGAATCAACAGGAAGATACTCTGGGGAGGGTTCGCCAGGAAGTTGGTGAAGCCGCTCAACACAACGACGCTGCTTGTTCTTCTATGGCTGCCCAACTGAATTATGTTATCACCCAGCTTCAGGACCTTCGGCAGATGACGGCGGCTCGCTCACCAGCTACTGCAACACCACCTGAAGATCCTGCTCCACCGGCACCCTCCAGAGATTCTCAGCCACTGCGCCTATCGGGCCCAGAACATTTTTTGGGAGAGTCCGGCGATTTTCGCCCCTTCCTATCACAATGTGACTTGCATTTTGAGTTCCAAGCCTCTGCTTTTCCTTCTGACCGGGCAAAGGTAGCTTACATTATCTCGTATCTCTCTGGTTGTGCTAAAGACTGGGCTACAGCCGAGTGGAGCAGGCGCTCGGCCATTTGCAACTCGCTACCTCTGTTTGTAGAGACTTTCAAATAGATTTTCCAGTCTGCCATCCCGGGCAGAGAGGCAGCCAAGGCTCTGGTGGCTTTAAAACAAGGCAGAAGATCTGTTCTGGACTATGCCATTGATTTCCGCATGCTAGCTGCTGACAGTGGCTGGAACCAGCCAGCACTAGTGGATGCCTTTTTCAGTGGGTTATCAGAGACTATTAAAGATCACCTGACCCCATTACAATTGCCCTCAGAGCTGGATGCTTTAGTTTCCCTAGCTTCCAGGATCGACAAACGTCTGGCGGAGCGTTGACGGAGCCGACAATTCACGACCATTCCTCAAACCCCAGGAACACCACTTCGCCGGTTCCCACCACTTCACTCCCTCCAGCATCAGCCTGACGGGGACGCCTTCATCCGATGCCCCTTAACCTATGCAGCTTGGTCATACTTGTCTGTCGCCTGCTGAACGGCAGCGCAGAATCATCGAAGGACGATTCATCTATTTGTGCCCAGCTGGGCCATTTCATCGCCGACTGTCCTGTGAAAGCAGCTCCGCCTGGTCCATCCACCAAGTCTCTGGTGAGTGTAACAAATTATAAGAAAGGGACTAAGCGACAGCTAACTCCTGTTACACTCAGCTCGGACTCTTTTTCTCTCAGCCATCCAGCACTGGTAGACTCGGGAGCTGATGGGAACTTGATGAGCTACCACCTCGCCAAGCAGCTGAACCTAACCTGTGAGTCTATTCCTCAGCCTCTTTCAGCCACAGCCGTTGATGGTCGCCTTATGTGTTCCGTTGTACACCAGACCTCTCCCGTGTCAGTTATGTTGAAGGATGGCCACACAGAACAAATGACCTTTCAGCTTTACCACTCTACTCACCACCCTCTAATTCAAGGATATCCATGGCTGAAGCAGCACAACCCTCAAACTGGGCCACAGGCAGGGTGCTGGGTTCGGGGGAAGGCTGTAAAGAGACCTGTTTTTTGCCAGCCTCATCCAACTCAGCAAGGCCCCCCCTCAGGGCTCAGCTCGGATGCTGAACCTCCAGGTCTCTTGGGAGTACCAGACTGCTACCACGAACTTAAGGAGGAGTTTAGCAAAACCCGAGCGACCTCCCTCCCTCCACATCGGCCCTATGACTGTGCCATCGATCTTCTCCCTGGCGCCCCTATCCCTAAGGGGCGATTGTACTCGTTGACGTCTCCTGAACAGCAAGCTATGGAGGAGTACATAAACTCTTCCCTTAACGCAGGCATAATCCGGCCTTCCTCATCACCAGTGGGGGCGGGGTTCTTCTTCGTCGAAAAGAAGGACAAGTCCCTTCGCCCCTGTATTGACTACACCGGCCTCAACAACATCACAATCAAGAACAGATATCCTTTCCCCGTGATCTCTCCAGCTTTCGACCACCTCCAGGGGACAAAAGTCTTTACTAAGCTCGATCTTCGCAATGCTTACCATTTAGTGAGAATCAGGGAAGGGGACGAATGGAAAACTGCTTTTAACACCCCAAGTGGACATTATGAATATTTGGTGATGCCGTTTGGACCAACCAATGCACCTGCTGTGTTTCAAGCTCTGGTGAATGATGTTTTGAGAAATATGTTGAACAGATGTGTATTTGTGTACCTGAACGATATATTGATATTTTCCCCCGATCTAACTTCTCATATACGAACCGTGAAACAGGTTCTCCATAGACTTCTTGAAAATCAACTATTTGTAAAAGCAGAGAAGTGTGAGTTCCATCAGAGTTCGGTGTCTTTCCTGGGCTATATTATTGCAGAGGGACAGATTGAGATGGATCCAGAAAAGATAAGGGTGGTGATGGAGTGGCCCAGTCCATCTGCACGAAAGGAGGTTCAGCATTTCCTTGGCTTTGCCAATTTTTATCGCAAGTTTATCAGGAATTTTAGTACTGTTGCTGCTCCTCTTCATTCCCTTACCTCGTCAAAGGTTCGATTCTCCTGGTCTCCTCAAGTGGAGGAGCATCTGAAGCAAAACTTTGCCACAGCTTCTGTTCTGACTCTCCCTTCACACTCCAGCCAGTTCATTGTGGAGGTGGATGCGTCAGACACTGGCATAGGAGCTATCTTATCCCAACAGTCAGGTAAAGACAACAAGATTCACCCATGTGCCTATTTGTCCAAAAAACTGTCTCCTGCTGAACGAAACTATGCAGTGGGGGATCATGAGCTGTTGGCCGTTAATACTGCACTGGAAGAATGGAGACATTGGTTGGAGGGGGCGGAACATCCATTTGTGGTCTGGACTGACCACAAAAATTTGGAGTATTTAAAGATGGCTAAGAGGCTGAACTCACGTCATGCCAGGTGGGTTCTATTCTTTTCTAGATTTAATTTCACCTTGTCTTACCATCCAGGCTCTAAGAATGCAAAGCCGGATATTCTGTCATGACTTCATTCCACCCCCGAGACTGACATGGAGGAACACAGCTCGATACTCCCAACATGTTTTCTAGGAATAGTTACCTGGGAAATTGAGGCCAAGGTGAAAAGGGCTAATCAGATAACAACTGTTCCCTCAGGGGTCCCCCCTAACAGACTGTACATAACTCCTGAATTGAGGGGAAGGGTTATTCACTGGACTCACACTTCCATGAATTCCTGTCATCCTGGGGTTCGAAGAACCATATTCCGCATTCAGGAGCGGTTCTGGTGGCCCTCCATAAAGAAATATGTCTCCAAATATGTTGCAGCCTGCTCTGTGTGTGTGCTCAGAACAAGTCTTCCAATGCCCCACCTGCTGGCCTCCTCCAGCCCCTCCCTGTACCTCAGCGCCCCTGGTTGGACATTTCCCTGGACTTCGTCACTGGCTTCCCTCTGAAGGTAATACCACAATCTTGACTGTAGTTGATCGATTTTCAAAAATCAAAAATCCACCATGTTTTTCGAGTGCATGGGTTCCCTAGCAACATCCTGTCCGACTGGGGGCCACAGTTTGTGGCAAAGTTCTGGGAGGCCTTCTGCAAGTTACTGGGAGCCACAGTGAGTCTCTCATCAGTTTATCATCCTGAAACCAACAGCCAAACGGAGAGACTCAATCAGGGGCTGGAGACAAGTCTCAGGAGGCATCTGAGACTTGTCTCCAGCCCCTGATTGAGCCCCTCTCAAAATCCGGCGGCTTGGTCCAAGATGTTCGTCTGGGTGGAATACGCCCATAACACTCTGCCCTCAGCTTCTACAGGTCTCACCCCCTTTCAGTGTGTCTTTGGCTATCAGCACCCCCGTTCCTTGACCTGGAAGCCGAAGTGAGTGTCGCCTCGGCGATCACCCTGGTGCGGCAGTGCCGGCAGATGTGGGCACGGGCCCGGCAGACTCTCCTCCGCTCCTCAGCAGCTTATGAGAAGGCTGCTGACCGTAGGTGACAGCCTGCTCCTGACTACAGTCCAGGCCAAAAAGTGTGGCTCCCAATGAAACACTTATCACTGCGCATAGAATCCCGTAAGTTGGCACCCAAATTCATTGGACCATTTCCTATCTCAAAAATTATTAATCCATCTGCTGTGAGAATCGGACTGCCTAGAATCCACCCATCGTTTCATGTAAGCCGAATCAAGCCCACAAGGACCAGCCCTCTTGTCCCAGCAACTAGGCCACCTCCTCCTCCCTGCTTCATCGATGGGGGGCCCGGTTTATCCTGTCAGAAGACTCCTGGCAGCTTGACGCAGAGGCCGCAGTATACAGTATCTGGTGGACTGGGAGGGCTATGGTCCAGAGGAACGGTCCTGGGTGTCTGCCAAAGACATTTTGGACCCTAAGTTAATCAAGGACTTTAATAAAAATCCCCCTCAGGGTCCGAGGGAGTCGGCCCTAGAGGGGGGGGTACTGTCAGGGTCAGTCAGTCTTAGTGTTTTTTGTTAGGGTCAGTTTAGTTTTTGTTTCCACTTCCTGTTTTATTTTGATAGTTATGTTTTCCCCGGTGTTGTCTCTATGTTTACTTCCTCCCTTTGTTCCTTGTCCCGCCTTCTGACTACTACCTTCATGTGTTTCACCTGTGTCTTTTCTCCCCTCCCCCTGGTGTGTATTTAAGCGGTGCTCTCCTCTTCTTCCCTTGCCAGATTGTCTTCTCTGTTCTACCAGAAAGTCATCCAGCGTTTTCCTTTTGTATCTCCCAGTGTTCTTGTGTATTGACCTGTTTTGGATTTCTGGATTTTTGAGCCTGCCTTACGTCTCTGTACCTTTGCCTGATTCTTACTGACTACCTGGTTTTGACTTGGACTGGAATAAACGACTCCCGATTGCACCTTCCCTGTGAGACTCTGCTTTGTGGGTCCTGCCTGCCCTTGTGGTCTTGATATGCCAGATAAGTATCGATAAATGTTGATATCTCATAATCCAACCGACACTCCAAACCAAGTGAAACTGAAATACTGAATACATTTTACAGAGGTCATAACAACCGGCAAAAATAGAAATGTTGACATAATGAAGTGGCTCGTTTGCGTGTTGTCTGGTCAATGCCAACAGACTGCTCCAAGTGGACATTCCAGCAATGTCCTCTTCTTATGTTACTACATTTTATACTTACATTTGAGGTATGCAGCCAAAGGTCTGACCCAGACAGACTGCCAACAAAATAACCTTCAGCCGCCATCGCCGGTGACCAAGCACAAATAACCAACAAACAAGGGGTACAACAACAGGCAAACAGAAGGGGAAATGGGCCAAGCTGAACTGCCTCATAAAAATACTAACTCCTCAGGGAAACATCTCCTGACTGCAAACAACTCTGTGCACTTTTCATATTCAGTTATATCTGTTTAGAAACAGTAAAAAGAGAAGGAGAAAAGGAAGATGTGCCAGATAGACATGGAGGTGCCGATGAAGAGGAGGAGGGCGGGTTTACAAAAGAAAGGTCTCTGGATGACAAACAGGCTATAAGCTGCAGAAACCCAGGCTGCGTTAGTGCCTCTGTATATCAAAGTGAGCTGCAGCAGACCACCACAATCCACAGCTCCTCGCTGAAATGTGAGACAAAGTGTGTCCTAGCAGCATCCAGTCCATCCCAGCTAACATTTCAATAATGTTTTGGTACTCGGGACGCGGATGCCCGATAAAAATCAAAGGCCGCGATCTAAGGTCAGGGTGTTTCTAAGCAGGGCTGGTATGTGCTGGGTGGTCTGCGAGGATACGTCCCCAATTTACCTCCGAGCTCTGATATCAGAAAATAACCACGGTGAGCTTCTGAACTCTGCAGACAAGTTAACGGTGAGCACTCGTAACTCCACACAGGATGTGATGAAGTAAAACAAACAGCGATAACAAAAGAAAAAATGTAGTTGTTTTTGCATTTGCATTTTGCTGTCATCAAGACGTTTTCTTTAATGGTCGCCGTGCAAGCTGTGCCCAAAAATCCTCACTTTACTTTAGCATCTGTTCTTCTCAGCGGATAAAAACATAAAAACCATTATATCCTCAGAAAAAAGAAGATATAAGGAAAATTAACATCACTGTTTTGTATTAGCATACAAGTGCAGCAGCTGGTAAATTACAGAACACACATACTTTCTGGTGAGACACGCTGGTCTTATGATCAAGGAGAGACAATCCTCCCAGGATGGTGGAAGAGTTCAGCCAATGTGAATCAAGTCTTCATGTTAAATTACGAGATGACCAAATCTTATGAGCAAAGAATCTTTTGTTGAACAAGAATGTCTGGACCATAACTCACGGCACTCTGGCCAAAGGACTGAATGAAATGAAGACTTGGACATCTGCAGTACGTAAGGTAGTCACCAAAAACATTAGGAGTCATTCTCTGGAAACATCATAAGTCAATAATCACCCCCCCCAAAAAAAACACACTTATTGCATGTATATACGGCACTAAAGGGATGTGTTTACATCACATCTTTATGCAGGTGGTTGAAAACTGCACCTGACCTGTGTTCAGTCCAAATCCTCCTGCCACAACAAGTCAGCACTGATGAAAACGCTCTACGAGGCTGTGCAAAATATCTGAAAACGCTCATGCTGCTGAGACAAGAGGAGCAGGAGAGCTGAGGTGACACGGTAGGAAAAAGAAGAGCAAAGATTCAAAATTTACCTCAGTCAACTGGAGGTGAGAGTGCAGCGCCCTCAGGACTGCCTGCTTCCTGCTTCCTGCTTCCTGCAGATCTCATGTCAGTCTCACCTGTAAACCTATCGAAAAAACTGAATTACTACTAGACACAGCATGCAGCAAACGGGCCATTATGGGATTCTGAGTCACAACAAAATGTGATGAAATAAAAAAAGAAGAAGAAGAAACAAAACATTTTCCACCTCCTTTAACGTTGAGTCATCTCAGGATCTCTAGTTCACACTGATAGTGGCTGAAGGGAAGCCCTGATCCAGATATAAATATCTACACTGTGCACAATAATCTAGACAGGCAGCTAACCAGTCAGGAGGTCGCACAGCCGGACGCTTTGTTCACACTTCAGAGATCTGCTTTGTTTCTTCTTTCATCTGCATGTTGAAGTTTTACTCTAAATAAACACATTTGCATTCAGCTTGTGTTTCCTTCACGTCGAGCAGAGATCCAACCTCATAAACTAACATCATCTGTGCACGTGTGTGCTGGTAGACAATCCAAACTCATAGACAACACGACTCCGTTGCGCCACCAGCAGTCCACAAGCTCTCTGTCGATAATCGTCTCGACCGAATGGGATTTTCCAGCACGAGAGCGAAACAGAAGGAGAGACAGAGAAACGAGTTTGTGTTGTAGCAGAATTTAGCTGCAATGCAGAAGAACTCACTCATACCACAACAGTGACATAGTTACAGCCGAGCTTCATGCTGCAATAACAGGATCAAACAATCCTCACAACGTGACATCAGAGGGAGAGTTAATGTCCTGTTTACTGCTCCGCATTTTACTGACAATTATAGTTATTACTTAAAGTAAAATGTTGCATTGTAGACACAGTAAGCTCACCAAATATGATGTTTTGACCGACTGTTTCCAACAACAGGCTGATGTAGTGGGATCAGGTGCATGGATAGACTTAGAGACAACTTTACTGCTAACACTTTCAGTAAATGTTTGAATGACTTGGACCTCGAAAAACCGATCCATCGCCTTCTTCTCACTCAGTAAATAAAGGATTTAAGGCACTTTTAAGGTTTAAACTGCCAGCTACCTGGATGCCAGCAGAGCAGCGGCAGTAAATAGCTCGATAAAAACCTGATCTGAGCACCACTGTAACACTGACAGTAGTGAATATTTGCTTACTGAGCTGATACATCCTGGTAGACGACAGCAAACTAGTTTTCATTGTGAAAACTTTAAGTGTGACTGACATGAGCGGCTTTGAAGGAGGTTAAAGAAGTTAAAATATAAAAAACTAGCAAATGCTAATTTTGGGGGAAGACACGTATGCAGGGGTTAAATATAAAGCATCGAACAGTTTCCTCTTTCATCTCTCTGTGTTGCTGCTGCTGTTGTTGTTCATTTAAAGCTGTATCTGAAACAACATCCAAAACATCAGCTGCCAGTCTCAGCACCCACCGCGGCCTCTTCCTGTCTGATTCTCAGCGACTCCGTCCTCAATATGAATTAATTTACATTTCTTGTGCTTAAATAAATTAATCTTGTGGACGTTACTGAATCAGGAGTGCCCTGATTTATGGGGGGGGGGGTTTAATTCAAGCCAGCGGGGGGATCACTGACATGTAACAGGAGAATTTCATTACTCGCTTGGTCAATCTGGTGAAAGGCTGCAGGAGAAATACTGTGCAGAGGGAATCAGAGTGATATAGGTATTAATTCATCCCTGTGTTGTTGTTGTTGCTGTTGTTCGCCCGTGCTCGTGCCTGTTCAGTTGTTTGTTTGCTTACTCACTCGCTCACTCGGCCTTTGGCTCGCTCATTCTGCCAGCAGGCTGACCTTGAACTTTGCACTACTTAACACGGGGGGGGCTGACAGATCACGTCTGTCACTGCTCGTGTGCTTCATGTGGATAGAGGCCTATTAGATTAAATACAGCTCTGTAAAACAATGCTGCACTCAGATACTTATGGAAATGATGAAACTTGCAGCAAACTTTGCTCACAGCTGGATTTCCATCCAGTTTGGATTCTTCTTTGTTCTTTTGCATCTTCAAAAACAAAAAGGTCATTATAATGAGATAACAATACCCAAATTGAAAAAAAAAAATTAAAAAATATCAACAAATTATCATAATGGGAACATCTTGAGAGAAAAATTATTTTATTTCGCTCTCAATCAGAAAAGTGTTTATTCTCCTGCATAAAAAAAAATCTGTTTTATTCGTTTGTGACCAGAAAATAAAAACAAAACAAGAAAATAATCTGTTCTTGTGGCTCTTTGACATATTTTCATAAAAATTCATAAAATGCCTTCCAAAAAAATGCTCAAGGTCAAAACAAATACGCTCACGTATTTATGAATTCCCTTTTTTTTTTTGTTATTTGGGTATTGGTATAAAACTTCATCTCATCAACTGAACAAAAAAGAGAACGTTCATCCTTCAGCAGTGGGAAATCTTCATCGTGGCATCCGCAAGGAGAGAAGAAGAACCTACAAAAATATTAACTGTTTGGATGCAACAGCAAATCATTATGGTCAAGAATGTCCTCCATTAGATCTGAAATCATATTCAACGCATTAAGAGCACGATGTTTTGTCAGCCATAATTTGAGGAAATAATTGTTGTTAAAAGAGAGTTGGTTTTTTTTTACTTTTAATCCTCCTGAGTATCGAGAGCTTTCCTGGATTTACAGTTTTGGGGCGAAACACCAGAATCTTTTATACCCAGTGGTATCTGGTTCAAAATCACCTGAAGACACGGGTGTCTCTGTCGAGGACGCTGCATATGACAGAGCTGGCTGGCAGGCCCCGCCAGGGTTCTCGAGTGGCCCTGATACGATTTATGATGCAATTTGCAAGATGATCTTGAGTGGAAGCCAGGCTCACGGCCCAAGATGCTTATGAAAGATCTGGATGTGAACAGAGACTGTAAATAGATTTTATCTGGTATGTCCTCACACAGTGACCTACCAAAGCCCGCCGCCGTATTAATAACCCGTTATTTGACGCTTGGCATTTGTGGCGGCATGTCTGCCGTCTCTTTACACGCTGATCTGGGGTCTGTGGCCGCTGATGCTGATGGATGACACACCGCATGCAGACACCTGGTGCAAAAACACAACAAAAAAGCAAAATGTGCAGCAGGAGCTATTGAGTTGGTGCGTACCAGCTGTCTTCCATTAGAGTACGAGGATTAGAAACAGGTTTTCTTTTTACCAGCCAAACACCTCAGCACTTCTTTATTACTAATTAGTTTTCTCCTTCCCTCCACTTTTTTAATAATGTGCAGTGGTTGCTGTTGCGTTGGACTAAAATGTCTTCCAGGTTGTGGTTTTAGATTGCTTTTATTAAGAGGGCATTAAGAGATGTTGACTGGTCACAATGGACTCATTACTGAGGTAATCTATGAGTCTTTAGGACTGTGTGTCCACTTGGTCCTCAGACTTCAACACTGAAACAAAAGCCTGAAAACAAGCTCTTAAAAGTTCCAGTTTTTTGATCGACTTCAGCAAATTTGGCACACGAGTTTTGCCGCTGCCTTCAAATGCTGTTGGAACTATAAATACAGCGGTTCAGAAGAGTAAAGCACACAGAACCAGGGAAACGGCACCATTCTAATGATTCTCATCGGGATGATTTGGCGGTGAGGAGGTGATAACATGCTCTGTTGAGATGGAAGCCATGCACACCGGGATTAGTTGGCCTGTAAATCAATTAAAGCATCAGTCTCATTGCTGATGTGCATTCCCTCCTCTTCCTACAGCCACTGCAGCACCGAGCTGGTTCGCCTCTGCAGTGAAGAGCTGACATCTCGACTGCACGACCAAAAAGGTTGCGAGCTCGGTCCAAAATAATCAAATCTGCTCCGTTTCATCTTTATTCCAAAAATGGTAGGTTACTACGATCTATACAGCTTCCTTGATGGTTAGAATATCTTGTTTCATTCATCATTCACCTTTTTTTATTGCATTTATTCATGATTTACTTAAATATTGTACTTCATCCTCCTGTATGTGATGTTGTTCACATGTTTTCTGTTAGCAAGTCACAAATACATTCATAAACAGGATCATTGGCAGTCAGGACTTGCAATGCAAAGAAATAAACACACAAAAAAAGGTTTGACTGGAATCTCCCAT
The DNA here is from genome assembly GCA_034769265.1 of Remorina albescens. NCBI lineage: Eukaryota > Metazoa > Chordata > Actinopteri > Carangiformes > Echeneidae > Remorina > Remorina albescens. Next base: position 4,380,520 of record CM068475.1, on the reverse strand, counting down.
TCCTGAGTTAAAATGTTAAATGAGAGTCAGAAATATTCAACAAAACAAAAAAGGCAACAGTGTCCTTGACCTTTGACCCCCTAAATCCAATCAGTTTAAATCTGGAGAAGTTCCCTGAAGGAAGGAGGCAGAAGATTTAAAAGCGGGAAAAGCTGTGTCATGATCGTAAATTAGAAATCCCTTCTTTGGCTGAGAGTTAGCAGGAGGCCAGAATGAGAAGCTACCTGTGCTGTTTCGTTTTGTTTTTTAATCCAACAAGTAATATTTTTGACTATTGACAAATAACAGCAGCACCCGAAGGCACCATTAAAATGAGAAACACTGGCCGGACCTTCAGCAACACCTCAGCTGCTCCTTCCTGTTTGTTTACCTCCCAACACTCCATCATTCACTCACCTCAGCTGCAAACTGCCATGAGCTACAAACACACACTCACAAACCCCGTTACTGTTGAAATCTTATTATTATTTTTTTTATTTCACACGTTTGTGTCTCGTTCGCAATACGGGAGAAACCGGTTTCATGAACACAAAAATCAAATGTGCAGCGTTCCTGTTAGTCATGTTTTCTCCTCGGCTCGGTCAATCAGATGTGAATCCCGGGTCGAGGATGAGCTGGCTTTGCATTCAAAGATGAAGCATAACAAGCTGAACTCCCGGAGGATAAAGGAAGCAAAAGAGCAGAAATTCCCTCCGGGGATCAATAAAGTATTTCTGAGTCTGATTCTGAGAAATTGGCACACACACACACACACGATAGTGAGTGTACACACAGTTTTGCACATTCAAACATGAACACACAAACACTGTAACATGGAGGGCTCTGCTGTGCCAGCACGTTTTCAGAAGGAGGTTGGGTTTAAAGGCAAATCAAACCGATGCATATTCATGATGGCCGAGTCTCCGGTTGCACCTGCTCCTTTGTAGGCGCTGCTGCAGATGTTTTTGTTGGAGTAACCTCGGTCTCTGGCCGCTAATATCTGTGCCTATAGTAACCAGAAACACAGCAAGCAGCAGGAAGACAGTGGATCTGAAAGATCACTTTGGGTATTAAAAATCTCCGACACAGTCGAGGCTCTGCAGATACAAGAAATCTGTCAAAGCAACATTGTCAGATTGATTGACGTCCTTGAAAATATGTCTTTGGATTTTTTCCGATAAACGGGCTGCACATATTGTGCTCTTCTTGTCAGAAGCTGCATTCGCACACACATTCATGTGGTTTCCAGTATTATTCACTTGTACTACACACACACACTGAATGAAGAACCCATAGACGCAGTTTTAGGTTCAGTATCTTGTCCAAAATAAAAATAAAAGCAATCCTTAAAAAAAGAAATAAAGCTCCCTGTTGTGTCTTCATGTTGTTTTTAATACCTGTGAAACACATGGGATATAAAAGACTTCTTTTAGACGCTCCGGCTGGCCCTTGGGGTTCTGAGTGGACGAGCAGATGGAAGCAGCTCAAACTCAGAGCGGCTCAGATGTGAAGCGTCTTTGTAGTTTCGTATTAAGTCACCTTCCCTGCAGTGGTAACAATTTTTCGCTTTTCACGCTCAAGCTGCCGTACAAAATTACGTTGATCTTCTAGAGACTTCACAGGGTCGAGAAGATGACCAGTGAGGAGAAAGGAGCGTTTTGCATGAACTGATGTGGTCGGGCCGTCAGCACAACGAACATGTCGAATGGCATTTTTTTTTTTTGTTGTTGTAATTTGCCCGACATTTGAATATAAACTCACCTGAGACGAGTCAGAAAAAGCACCGGCTTCCTCCTCTTCCTCATTCTCTCCTTTCATCCTCATCAACTTTGGTGTTTTCCTTCATGTTTCTGTTCCTTCCTTCCATGCAGGCTGGATGCCGCTACCTTGCACTACACAGCCAGGGATGGTGACGCCATTGAATTTACACTGCAGCTTACTCACATACACAGATGCACGACGAAAGCTGCAAAAATTCAAATCTTGAAGCCTCATGTCTGAGAAATTGGAAAAAGAGCAGTCAACCCCGTAAGCAACCACTCCCTTATTGATTAATAGGATGAAATATTAATCAGAGGCTGATATCAGCTAACGGGAATATTTCCACAGTGTCACACAGACAGACAACATCCTCTATTGACGCCTGTCATAGGAAACCACGTCTTGTTTGAGATTATCAGTCGGCGCTGCGGCCTATTTCATAGACAGTTCATGTGTTTATTGATCAGCTGGGACGGGGTGGGGGATCAATAAAACTCACACACTCTTTAGTCGAGTTTCAGTCGAGCTAAATACGGTTAAAACTTTTATTTTTTATTTGATTTTTGTTAGAAAATGTGAATCGGAGGGTGAAAGTACACAGGAAGCCGGATCAACGCTGATCACATGATCAGTTTGACCCGTTCAGGAGCAAACTGAGTGAAGCTGAGTGATTGAAGAACACACTAAAGAGCTCCGAAACGAGAAACAAGCTCTGCAATTATTATATTTTAACTTGCACACACTTTCAGCGCGGTCGCTGGTGGAGAAGACTTTTATAAGGTCGGCCAAACTGCAGTAAAGACTCAGCGAAGGTCGACACATCTGAATAATAGATAAAAAGAATTAGATGGCAAACTCACAGTGTCATATCACATATATATACATATATATGTTTCCAAAAGCTTTCAATGTGAGACCAGAGGTACATTTAAGAAGCAAAACTTTGGTTTGTCCTTCCTGCACCATCAACTTTGTCTAAATAAATTCATTGGAAGGCGAGCCAAAAACAGGGATGAATCACTGGATGCAACACTGCAAACAGAAAGTGAAATATAAATTAGTGAGCCGGAACAATTCCACACGGTCGATACTGACGAGCCCACAACAACCAACAATCATATTCACAGCTGTGAAGCCCGCACAGCAAAACAAACACACAGAGATTGACCGAGACATTGTGAACTCTGGGCTTCCGTAGAAACAGCAACAGCGACGTCATTCGGAGAAAAGCGTCTACAGTTTCCGCAGCATGCATCAAGCGGCCTGTTGTCTAATTTGGCAGCAGTTAAGGTCCGTTGGTGAAGTGATACTTGTGTATAAAGTGTGTTGAGCCGGTGTGGTGACATCATTCTACATATCTACATCGAAGACCATCAACCGACTTGTCTGTGAATGATTGTGCGATTGTGTGGTTGTGTGTGGGTCATGTAATGTAAGGACGTTGTTGTTGTTCCTCTGTCCCTCTGATATGTAGCTTTGTGTGTCTGCGTTGAGTTTACTGACATCTTGATAGTGTGGATATTTTTGTGGGAGTGATCAGATTGCATGTACTGTACAGCACAAACGTGTGTGTGTGTGTGTGTATGTGTGTGTGTTTTGGAGATGCTTGCTGTGATAGAGACTGACGAGAAGAAGACAGAAAAAAAATCAATTCAGACTCTTCCTCCTCTTCGATTTTCCCGGCTCCTCCCCTCCTTACCCATCTTCTCCTTCATCTTCCTCTCTGAACCTTCTCTCCTACCTCCTCTTCTCCTCCTGCATCTCCTTACTCTTCCATCAAGCTCTTAACTTTTCTTCTTCTCCTCATAATAACCTCAGATCAGATCCATCTTCCAATCAGAATCTCCTCTTCGTTCTTCTCCTCATCCTCTCTGGACTTCATCGCCAACATTCTCGTTTTCTTTATTGCATCTTCTTCGGTTTGTGTCACACACCCACACGTGCGGGTGACAATCTGAGGTGCGAGCATGCAGCGTTTTCAAATGCCCTCATTTTTGTGCTCGCAGATTCATTCTAATTCCTGACAAAGACAGAAAGAGAAAGAAGAGCTTTCAACTTCCTCCACGCTATCTGCAAATTTGACCACTTCCCCAGCAAGCCCCTCTTTTGAATCACCTTCTGTTCCACCTTTTCATCAATTCAGCTCCGCCTGACTCATCTGACGCTTAACCATCACCAGTAACGCAGCTGGTGCCTGGAGAAAATTGTTTCTGCCAGTTACAGCATTTAAGAGCTGAAAATGTGTGAAACCACACGAATCCTCCACTTTTTAGGTATTCAATCTCTAAACTTGTATTCACAGCTCAGGTGCTTTCTTGATAATGGTCGGTGTCAGCTAAAAACAAAAAAATGAAATGCAACAAAATAAAATACGCCTCCGCAGAAAGAGCAGAACGGGCTCAGGGGCAGCGTCGGCTCCCTGAAGCCTCTGCAGCGAGCTGTGAGCGAACTCCTGCTGCAATTCTTATTTAGCTGAGCGTCCATCAATTCACGTTCAAAACATGAAGAATGACCAGAACCGCGAGTCAGGTCATCATGCACCAGCAGCGGCGAAACATCCCACTGTGTCTATATTTACGCTGGAAAACTCTCTACATTTTTCAAGCCAACCATGAGCAGAATTGCAGATCTTGGCTCACCCATCACGCCTCCCCAACTATCTCATTCTCTGCAACCCTCTGAGATAAAAGCCAACAGAAGAACGAGTCCCGTCCTGTCAGGTGCTGCTGTAAAAACCGACCAAATGTGTTTTCTATGAAAACTAGGACACAGAAGTGAATCCCTTCTACTCAACATTTAAACTGTGCAGAGAGAGTCAGCAGCGATCAGCCTGCTCACCCCGAGTTGTTGTGCAGCAAGAATAAAATGCATGCAAAAACAAGTTAGTATTAATCTGGAGAGATTTAAATACGGTGCAGAACAATGATTAATATGAATAAGCCCCAGTGTCTAACATGCAACACACACACACACAGACACACAAAATAAGTCAGTTTATTATTTTGCTGTGCTGTCTGAATAGAGGAAGAGTTGTTGGTCTAATAACATTGGAGGATGCATCATGAAATATAGTGCACATCCAATAATCACAAGTAATTTAGCTACCAGCTGAAGGCGACATGGGTAAGAAATGATGAGTTTACTGACTTTGTAGTCTTTACGAGCAGCTTTTTCGCAGTTAAATACCACATTTCTGGTTTTGCTGTTCCTTCTTTATATTTTCTGCAACTAACTAGCTGCAAAGCAGACAGACCTGCTTCCTGTTTATATCACCAGGAGCGTGCCCCCGGCCTACATGAAAGGTTGTGTCTTTTCCAGTGTGTGCTCACTTCAGCTTTAAAAAATAACACTGCAGCAGTGAACTACTGAACCATCGTGACTGAGGGGAAAACAGCTTCCATACGATCAGGACGGCAAAGACACCGTTTTCTCTTTGCGATGTCACGATTGGGATTTGGTCCCCGTTGTGTGCAAACAGAAGACCACTTGGACACCCTGACCAGTCTTTCTGGCGTAGCCCGATTATCCAACAGTGAATGAAAACTTCACAACACTGCAGTGTTTTCTTTTCAATAAAACACATCCAGCGTGTCGGCGATTTGAGCCCATTCCTCCGCAGAGAAACCAAAAGATCCGATGGCTCCCACACAGTCCCACCTTTAGTCTTCTCAATAAAACTGAGGGACACGTGTCAGAAGTGGGATTTGAACTCACAGCTGCTTTATTTCCTGAGGCTTAATTCTTCATTAAGGATTAGCCTTGTGTTTGGTTCCTCAGTGGACTCAGCTTCCACTGCTGCCCGTTTCAAATTATATTTGTTGACAGAAGCAAAGAGAGTGTTGAAAAGTACCAGATCTGTTCACAATAAGACAATCGGACTGTCAGAGGATGGAAATCAGGCCTCCAGAGGACTTATTATTGAGGAAGGACCGACCTTTAGTCCAGCACCTCAGGCCATCGTCCCTCCTGACGGGCGGGTAAGCCCTTTGCATTAAACTGTATTATCCACAATGATGAGCTTCACTTCATATTTCCGGTTGCCTTGTGCAGTTTGCGGAGCAGAAGGCGGATGAAAGACTCAACCCAAACATGTCACAAACAATCCTCAGAGACAAAGAAGTCTTCCAGTCTAGTGGCGCAGAGAGTCACAGATGTTCAAGGTACATCGAGGTGGATAAGAAGCGCCTGATGCGTAAATAACAGATGTGCAAAATACAGCCGAAGGTGCCGAAAAGCCTGAAGAGCTTATATTAGGGCTGACTGTGAATCGTGAATACTGGAGCTGATTGTAGAGATGAATTTTTTATGTTATTCCATTATTATTAATTTGACAGAAGGGGAACGGCACGGCCCAAAGAGTCCGATGATTCAGCAGCTCAGCTCCCTGACCCCACAAGGTCCTTCTCATCGTCATTGCCTCATGTTTCCAAAACTTGAGAAAGCGGGGGCTTAAGTAGCTCTTAAGTGCTCGATCCTGGGATAGGAGGGTGACCAGAACTACAGCGGAGCCAAAGTTGAAGTGGGCCTAAAAGTGGTGATGGCTGTTAAGTTTGGAACAGGGTCAGGAGTGGCAGCTGTCCGGAGACCACATTCCTGAGGCTCAGTCCGAGGGGGCCGACCGAACACCCCTCAGCCTCACGCCCGTCATTTTATCATCTGAGGAAGCATTCATATGTGCATACTGTCACTCTGACACCTTGATCACTGCCAGCTGTGCCGAGATCTTCGACTTAACATTGAATATATCGTTAGTAACTTTCCCGCATATTGACTTTTTCGCCGACTGGACGTGATGGAAGATTCAATTCCAGGTAGGATCATCGATTGTTCAGCTGCGTGTGAATGTTTTCTCCACAACTATCAGGAAAGAAACTGCAGCGACTGGTAGAGGAATCGGTAAACAAGCAAACATAAATAAATAAATGTGTCAGCAGCAATTTCACCGAAGCCACGGCTCGGGGGGGGGTCACACCTGTTTGGGCATATCTGATATATAAGTGAGTTATTTCAATCGATAAAATTAGACTCTTCAATGTTCACTCCACTTTTGTCCGTCACACAGCAGCTTGATCCTCTCGACACTCAGGATGGGACGATTTACAATAAATAAAATAACAAAACAGAGTCTGAATAAAATGATTGTAGTGAATTTCCATTCTCAGGATAATTATTAATATTGATCTTCACACAAGTTATTTAGTTCACCAACCAGCTCACAATAAAAATATTAAAATGATAAAATGGGGATATCAGGCAGAATCAGCGAGTTCTTTTAAACTTACATGATGTTATCTTTTAATTCTTTTGACTCTTCCTTTAGCAAACTGAGCCTTTAAAGGTGCTATATGAATAAAGCTATGATATCATTCTTATTATTATATTGTTACGTTAAAATGACACACACATTTGGTGTTTGAGTCTGAACTCTGCAGGACTTCTCATCTCTGTTGAGGCTGATGGCTTTTCCTTCTCATCCTGAGGAATGTTTACATTCATCATAGTGATAAGACACATCTGTGAGTCCACGCACACACACACACACACACTCCATTCACAGATTTCCTTGCCGTCCTGTTATGTCACGTTTACTCACATAACGTGTAGTAAATCAATTTTTTAAATGTGTTTATCGATCAACCCAGATTGGTCAACAATGGTCAAGCAATACACACACACACACACACACACAGCTGCATCAACACATATAGATGTATAGATGAAACACAGAACAAACACACTAACAGATTTAAACATATCTACACATCCTGCATGTTTTCAGACACACACACAAACTCTCAGTCCATCCAGGAAAAATACCTGAGCTTGTCCGCCTATGTCTCTCGCCCTCTGTCTCCCTCCATCTATCTCACACACACACACACACACTCACACTCACACTTAGAGGCTTAAAGAGCATTGTGTTCAACACAGAGAGTCATCCCAGAGTGTGTGTGAGCTTTGCATCCCCACAGAGCGGGGAGAGAGACACGACGGAGAGAGTCAGTAATAATGAGACAAAATATTTACATCACACAAACACACAAACACACACAGAGTTGGATGAAAACTCACATAATACACACACACACACACACACACACACACACACACACTAACACACTGCAGTTGACCATAATGGGGTCACACACATGTGGCTGCTAAAGTTGATTTTATTCTGATATTCAGAAGAGAGAAATTGTGTGTTGGTGGGTCATCCAGTCAGCGAGCGAGCGACATTATCACAGAGAGAGAGAGAGAGAGAGAGACAGGTTGATACAGAGACGCTGAGCCCTGATTGGCTGAGAGGAGCTCTTGTATCTGAGTGGAAGGAATGTGAGCCAGAGAGAGAGAGAGAGAGAGAGAGTCGGCCAACACGTGCTGCTCCGTCACATGACTCAGCAGTCCATCAATCTCTCTCTCTCTCTCTCTCTCCATGCTTTTTCTTATGATCTGTCTCTTTTATCTCCTCTGCCTTTTCCTCTCCTCTCGCTCTCTGCTCCTCTCCCCCTCCTCTCCTCTCTCTGATTTTCCAGGCTTCATAATAATCCTGAAAATAATTGTAAATCAAAGATCTCACTAACGAACACACTGAACGTTGTCAACTTCAGCCACTCGCCCACTCTCTCTCCCTGTCTCAAATTAAAACGTCTGTCCTTCACCTCCTCCATCTCTTCCTTTCCTTGTCTTGTTTATCTTTCTCTCTCTTTCACCTCCTTCCTTCCTTCCTTCCCTCTCTCATCTGGCGAGGAGTTTAGATTGCAGAGCCGCCGCTGTGACCCTGCACACCAACCAAACGCTCCGTGCTGCTAGAAATACAAACACATATTTAATGTACACAGGCAGGTGCACACACACACACACACACACGCATGCAAAAACAAGTTGGTTATTCAGACAGCACAACAAAATGATTTGCATGAGGAGGCCATCTTTATGATTCACAAATTCTTTTCTAGTTCTGGCTCTTTCTAAAGCATTTCTAAAGTAAAAGGGACGTCCCTTTGAACTGCCTCTGCTTTGAAATCACCAAGTAAAATCTAGTGTGTTATTTTTAGACACTGACAACATCCCGGTGAAGGTATGTGGACCGAGGACCGTCAGAGAGGAGGCTGAATGATCGGGAGTGAAATCCTGAACGTTATGGCCGTCCAGATAAAGGCATGACGTTTAGCACGCCGCTTCAGAAAAAAAAAGGGATCACATATAAGGTGTAGGGCAAGGCAGGGGCCTTGGTCAGAGGTCACAACTTTATTTATAAACACATGGCAGCGGGGTGAGCTTACGTCCCCGTTCATTCTTAGACTTGCAATCAAAGATGGCAGCATTACGGCACGGAGGCGGCGTTTTGGGCGTGGTTTGGCCGTGAAATAGGGAAGTTCGCGGCGGGAACCGGAGGGGAGGGAAAGAAGGAAGGAGGGTAAGGATGGTGGTGCTAAGGGAAGGAGAGACGAATGGAGGAAATGAGGCAGTAAGAAACGATCGGAAAGGCAGGAAATAAATCTGACCTCCAGCCGAGGAGGAGAGGGCGTCTCCGAAATACTTTCATATAATATCAGCATTTTGTTCAAGCGCTCTAAACAGTCGATGGCGTGTTTCCCGCTGTGTCAGTCCTGTCCTAGTTGATGTAACTTTTTTAATTTTGTCTATTTCAAAGCCTTTGGTGTTGACTTGTGTACTTTTAGTACGATCTGTTCTGCATGTTGCTGGTTTTGACTTCTGACAACAATGCATGATGGGAAACAGACTGGTCAACATCTGAACGGGTCCAGCCCCAATCACTGCCAACGAAATGGTTGATGGGAATTCACTCGGTAGAAGCTGCTTTTCCACTGCTGATATCACACATCCTCACTCAGGTCCCTCTCTGCCTCGGCTGGAGGTCGGATCTATTTTCTGCCTTTCTGCTTTTCCACTGGTCAAAAAAAACCAAACTGTTAAGCGGTACTAACTTTAGCGTTTATCATCCCAGATCAATCCTGGGAGAGAAGGATCTGTAACGGGTCAACAGTACGTTTGCAGGATAGCGGCAAAGTCTGCCATGAGTGAACATCATCACCCCGAACATCATTTAATCCAGTTTGAAAAAAAAAAAACTACGATGGGGTAAATTAGAAACTGGAGGCTTCACCAACCAGCTCAGTGCTTCCAGTTATTAGGTGCTGCAGTATTTAGCCAAAATCACATCCAGTAACACACTGATGTTTAAAAAACACTTCTGCTGGTGCACTCGACAAATTACACTTGTTTTTTTGCAAAGTTGCTTACAGAACCCGAAGAGGACTTCGGACAAAAAAAAAAAAAAAAAACAAGCTTGTGACTGTTTTGCTGATCACAAAATTGATGTTTTCAGCCTTTGTGATGTTCCCACCATTTGATCCAGTTAAAAAGCCTGTCGGGCTGTGAACGTAACGGGAGTCACACGCCTCATTTTCAGAGTCACATAATAGAGCAGCTACAGATCACAGGATTAATAGTTGCCATGCCAACTCATATGATTAAAAGGCTGCAAGGTCGGAGCATCTGAGCCTCCTCGGTCCTGTTTTTATTTCTGATGATGGTCCTCAGCCTTCTGATGATACTGTCATACACAAAAATACTAATAAATAATAACAGCAGCAGCAGCAGCAGCAGCAGGTGGACGGCAGCCAGGGCTGATCCATATTCTACTGTTTGCTCCGTCACGGCTGTCAGAGGCGACGAACGTGAGCCGAATTGTGTCGCTTGTCCTGAAGCCTACGCAGAATATTGATCAGTACAAACATATGCATGCACTGCTACACACGCACAAATACACACAAACAATGCTTTATGAGTGATACACAAAAGTTGGATGGATAGTGATAGCAAGGGGGCCGTAGAGTCTCGCCTGTAAAGGCTGCTTGCCAAGATAGTAAAAAAAAAAAAAAAAAATCACCTCACTGATTGACTCAGACGCTGAACTACAAAACAATATTTTCTGCAGGTGACTCACTTTAAAAATCATCTATTCCACATTTCCTTTCGCAGACAGATTTTATTGGATGCAGTTAAATTTAAAAGAAATCCAGTGAGGATACAGAAACCCAAAAAATTCTATTCATTTACTTTTATTCAGCAAAAATCACTTTTTTTTTTTTGTTGTTGTTTTTTGTTTTGGTTGACTGCAGTTGATTTTCTTTTTAAATCACTTTAAAAATGTCCATTCCTAATCCAGGGATCGGGATGAGACATGTTGGTGCTGTCTTCTTGTAAAAGGAGTCAGCTGTCTATTTAAACTAACTAAACCAAACCAAACCCATTAAGTCCATGACCTTTTTATTTATTTATTTATCTTTAAGTAAATTTAACGCTTCCAAGAGAATTTAAACCAGAACTGCACTCATTAAAACATCTTATTACTTCCATTAGGTAGAAATGTATAGCAGAAATAGCTCTGCAGTGATTCGCCGTCTTTCTTGTGTTTGACTAAATGTTCTGATCGAGCGGTTTTACTTCTGACTAAAGTTACAGGAGTTATCTCAAGGCACAAGGTCCAAACTCATCTCATTACAGTAGCTTTTAATTAAAGAAGGTTCAACGAGAGCAGTTTGAAAGCTAATGGGAACAGTGTGAGGAATCAATAATGATCAGCAGTGAAGGTCCTGAGGTGTTTTGAAGGTTTAGTAAGTCTTAAATTGAATTAATTATTATTATTATTATTATTTTTTTTTTTACAGGAGAATGTTTCTGGGATTCAAGATGATGTTGAGAAAAAGGTAGAAAAGAAGAACGTATTTTATATACAACTTTTTTATCATAATTATTTCTCTATCTTATCTAAGAACACGATGACTCAACACAGTGCAGCTTTCTTGAAACATGTTTCAAAAAACGTGACAACTAGCAGTACAACACAACCAGTCAACGTCTGATGAACACTCAAACACAACAGAAGTCTATTTACGTGTATTTTGCTCTGTTTTTGTTTTGCTTTGCTTTTTTTCTTGCATTACAACTTGAGGAGGAAAAAAATCCTTAATTTATTATTAAGTGAAGGTTTAAAACATAAGATTTGGTTCCTCAGCTCTCGGTGAGGGCCAACACACAGAGACACACAGAGACCAACAACCACTCACACTCACACTCAGACCGATGGACAATTAAGAGTCACCAATGAACCCAAACATGATGTCTTTGGAGACTCCACACAGAAAGGCCCCAGGCCGGGAACCGAACCCAGGACCTTTTGTTGTGGGGCCGTTCTCCACCATGTGAGATTAATTTTAAAAAAACGTCCACAGCTTTTCCGGAAGAAGACAACATAATGTGACAAAACACATTTCCAGGGAACCAAGACTTGATAAAGGAATGCAGATTTACAGCATGATTGAGCGGAAAACTATTCAAAATGTTATTTAAATGACGCTCAGACTGATGCAGTTTCAACGCAACTGTGAAGAAAAAGTTTCTCACTTAGAGGAAGTGTGATAAACAACACGAGGAGCATTAATCTGTCAGTAAAGTGAAAATGGTTCTTTATCGGCACCAACGCCAATAAAATACAGTTTAACACAGTTGTCAGCATTAATGGATGTGGAGTCCTTAAATTTTGGCTGAAATGTAGACATTTTTAAGGCCATTTTCATCTAAGGGCAACAACAAGGTGGCACCATTTGGGGGAAATCACTTTGTAACATTCACAATTCAAGCAGTTCATTAAAATGAAGAACCCGCTGTGAGTAAATATTAATCTTACTGTAACGATGTTCAGTGTCTGATTGGGATTCATGAAGCGCAACCACGTTTAGGAGAAATGAATTAATTCACACTTTTCATGAGCTGGATAAATTATTTGAATTATTTTTGTCTCTTCTGCTGTAAGAAAACAGATTATTATTGATTATTGATGTGAAGTGTGTGTGTGTGGGAGTGTGACTAAATGTGACCTTGGGGTTACTGCGTTGGAGTTCTTGTAAAGGCGGTGTGTGTGTGTGGGTGTGTTTATGTGTGTGTCCAGTCGGCTGTGAGTGTGTGAGGCTGACTCAAAGCAGCGTGTGTGTACTCTGTGTTGGATGTGTCGCATTCCTGTCATTGCTGTTTCAATGAGTTGGTGTCTGTTCAAGGCAACTTCTGGTCTTCAGCCTATGAAGAGAAGACACACACACACACACACACACACACACACACCCCAACTTTATCCCACTTAAAGGCCTTTCAGCCTTAATAATGGTAAACATCTCCACACTGAGTCCTGATGCTGCAGACGTCAGTGGGAGAAAAGAAATGACAGAAATGAGATGCTCAACAGATCTCTGCAGGAAAAGGAACAAAGCTGGATGTTGAAGTCACAACTTTGTGGTTGTTGGTAAGTGAACAGCACGTAGCATCCGCAGCACCTTCAAAAATGAAGTATTTGTAGTGAAATATGAAACCTTTCAGGACCTGATGGTTTATTCAGTCTGAAATTTGGTCGAACTTTTAACCCAACTGTTTGGCAACTGCAGAACACAATTTGAATATTTGGGAGCTCGTGTTGACTGTGATTGTGAGTCACTTCCACTTTTGTAAAAACTGTGTTTCACTCGTTGCTGTGTTTTGGTGGAGCCATTTATTTGTCAGGCGGATGAAGCCGCCTCAGCGTACAGAAATCTAGAGTCCCAAACACATCGTAGCTCAGACCTTAAAAATCCGTCCTATCTGTTTTAAATAACCTTCTAAAAAATACAGCTGTGAAAGATGGAAGAATACCAAAAGGTGTGAACAGAAATCCTTTAAATAATTTGTCTAGTATTTGAGTTAATGATGCATCTTTCTTTGTAGTAGCTGTTTTCACGTCGGTCATAAATTTGAGCTTCAGAAAAAGACATGAATTCTTTTAAGAGGATGAATTCCCTGTAATACTCTTTATTTCTAACAATTGTAATAAAACAAAGAAGACAGCTGAACAGTTTCCAGGAAAAGAAGCACTTGCTGACGAAATGTTGGCAAGCTGCTAGTTACATTTTATTTAAGACTGAGCCTGAAGATCCAGATCTGCGTCGCTCTTTTAAGGCATTTTATTCAAATACGGTACGACTGTACGTCTATACGTCTGCGCCCCCTTTAGATCCCGAACTTAAAACTTTAAAGAAGGCCAGATTGTGGGAGTAAAGTCAGCTGTCTGACTCTCGTCCTTTCCTGCTGTGGTTTCTTTCTTTAGAGACATTTAAAGTGATTAGCATTCAGCCTGTTTTCTTTTACCTATTTTATTTTATCTTTTAAATTTCAGCTGCTGTTCGTTGACACCTCTGCTCACAGAGTGAGATCTGGACTATTTTTGCCACCTGGCCGGGTTGTTTGACTGTCAGCTGCCTTTCTCAACCGCAGCATGCGTTTTACTCGACGGAGAAATCTGCATGTTTAAGGAGAAAAACCTTTCAGTCTGAGCAAAGACCCGTAGGAGTTTGGGTTACCTGACAGAAGCCCGACAGGAAAGCAGCCCGGATTAGTGACGACACAAGTGCAAACATACAAGCAGTAGTTTTCTTTAATGCCTGTAAATGTGGGAATATACAAAAATATACAAGAAAACACAGAAGGGCCCTGTGAAAAGACAGTATGATCAAGATTACATGAAAGCAGTTTTACACGGTGAGAACAGAACGGCACAAACACACAATTAGTGTGTTTAGTTGTATTGTGTTGTGTTAAGATAAGATACTCTATTTGTTTTCAGTAAAGAAAGTCCATCTTACACACACACACAACACACAAAGAAGAGAAACATACACACATAAAGCACAATAAATAAATAAGTAAAAACAAATAGATGTGAAATAAATAAATGAGATATTCTGAATCTGGAGAGTTAGAAATGATGGAAGACAACACAGATGGAATATTTATGAAAACAGCAGGAATATATCAGATGAATGAAACAATATAGGACACAAAATATTCTGCTGACTTTGCATTTTGCTCCGTGGCCGAATGAAATATCAATAAAGATCTCAAAGTCAAAATGAGAAGACAACACCGAGTGTAAGAGAGGACAAACGCACACACACCACCGGCTTCGTGCAAACAATACACACATGCACAGCACATTGACTTGTAGTCAGGGAAAATATAAATACACCTGGATTCACAATCACACAGACACACACACACTCATTTGAGACTCTCTTATCCCTTTGTGTGTGATGTAATGCAGTGTGACTGCAGGACTCTTGCTGTGTGTTGTTTGGCTCCATGTTGTGTTGCTGCTCCCTCAAAACAACATCCCACAGTCTGCTGTTTCCCAGAGCTGAAAACCTGCAGCGTCGTGTTTCACGTCACGCAGCTTTTAAACTCAAGTAATCAAACGCAGCAGAAACAGGTCGCCTTTTTTTTTTTTTATTAAACTCCAACTGAATGGAAAAGTGTGGGTCGTTAATTAAGGTCTGACTTTGTTACTGGAAACATGACAGACATGACAGCCTCCTGCTAACCCTCACTGCTCGTCCAGACCTACGAGACGGAGGAAGGCCGCTGATATATGTCTCTAAAGTATCTGTGCACGAGCGCAGAGTTCCCAAACACCCTTAAACATTTAATTTAATGACTTTAAGGCCAGACTCCCTCAAATTCAAGGACCGGGAGCTTTCACAGACTTGGACATGAATCTTGGTTTTCTCTGGCATTCCTGCAGCTTGCAGCATGTAGTATGTTATATAGAAACACAGAATATCTAAAATTCATGATCTTTTAACAGCCAAAACAACAATCTGGCCTTCTCACCTGGTGTGTGGAAAGTCACACAGACAGCACAAACGAGAAGAGAGGATGACAAAGGAAGTGATGGGAAAAACGTGAGGCACGAGAAGCTGATGTGACGGAAGACGCTTTAAACTTCTGGCGTGACAGAATGAAGTTAATGAATGAGATAAACCCGACGTGATAACATGTTGAGGGATGTTGAGAAAACTAACAGTCAGGAAGAACAAGAACATGATTTATGTGGAGTCCACGTCCAAACATCTGCAGCATTAGTTAAATAAAAACAGCCGTCGCAGCTGCCGATATCGTCGATGACGTTCTGCTTTTTCTAACGAAGCCTTCAGATGACATCATCTGTCACCATGTCATTATCAGTACATCGATCACTGATGATCTTTCCCCCCCAGTTCATTTTCACACCTTTGTCTCTCCGTCTGAACGTCGCTCTCCTATTCAACGCTGAGCTCGCTCACCCTCTCTCACTTCTTATTTCCTCTCTCTCTCTCTCTCTCTCAGCTTTATTTTGGTTGAGAGAGATAATCCCTCAGTCACGTGGAGGTAGAGAGAGAGAGAGAGATGTATCACTTGATTCACGATGCACACAAACAGCACACTCACACAAAAAAAGCAAATGCAAACAGAGAGAACAGATAGTGTGTGTGTGTGTGTGTTATAAAGTAATAATGCCACTGAAGCTCATTTGAGCCAAGCCCGGGGGGGGGGCAAGTAAGAGAGAAAGACACACACACACACACACATACAACCCAGAAAACCTCTGCCAGCTGAAAGAAACAGCTGTTGCTGGACAGTCACCAGGACGTGAGATTAATCTGAGAGAGGGGGAAAGAAAGAGGAACAGAGGGAGGGAGGGAAGACAAGAGAAAGATGGAGGAGGAGTGGGAGTGATGGGAATGAGAAAGTGGGATGAGTCATGTAGGAGGAGGAGGACGGAGATAAGGAAGAGGGAGTGAGTGATGAGAAAAAAAGTGAGGAGACAATTGAGGAGCTGAATTTTCCACCGTCATCAATCCGTTCGTGTAAACATCCACACAAATACGGGCATTATGGGTAATGATAGGTCAGAGACGGGCGGATGCGTAAATCTCCCCGCTCTCAGCGTCGTGGCGTGTGGCCTGAACTGATTGCATTGATTGAGCTCAACAAGTAAAAGAAATAAAACCCGAATCCATTTAGAGAGATGATGGCGAGATGAGAGACGGCGTAGCGTCGTACGTTTCGGCCCAAGTTTGTTTATTAGTTTCGGCTCTAGTTGTGACGTTTCCACCCCCTTTGTGTTTTGCTGTGTGTGTTTGTGTGTTGTCTGTAATCACTTCCCCAGCCTCTGCTCCGGCGGCCTGACCTTCCTCCCTCTGATGGCCACATTAGCTCGGGACCCACGTTGCTCTCAGGTTGCGTTTTCAGACTGATAGCATCACAGCGGCGTGACTGGACGGCCTTCAGGTGTATCCGTCGCATCCCGACCTTTTTCAAGATTCATCGCCGAGGAGGCGGCCACAGGTACGGGAGGATTTTCACTTTTTGGGGCCCGCTTGCTACGATTTCAAATAATATCGCAGCACATGGCGGTGTCCTTGATGTAACTGGAGAGTCTGGTGGAGACGAGGCCCAAAGAGCGGTGACATCTTAATTTCAGCCTCATTTCAGTTTGGCTAAGGAGGACGACGCCGCAGCCGGCCGTGTCCTTCGAAGGATTTGTCCCTTGAATTGGAGCTCGGCCAGAGCCGATGGACTGCAGAGGCAGCTCGTCCTCTCCGGTCACTCAGCGCGCTGCTCCCGAGCATCCCGCCTCCGCCTTCTCTTTAACCCTTCAACCCCTCCGTCACATTTTCAAATTGGACCTGTCCCTAAATCTGACTCTGTTCAGTGTCTGGAGCCAAAGTACAGGCTCCAATATCAGCATTCCCAAAGATCGGCAGCAGCATCGCTCATTTTAAATGCCAGCAACTCGCCGTTGACCTGCATTTTAGTCTGATAATGACGAGATCGTAAAACAACCATGTTTGGCAGCACAACAGCTTGGTAACGACTCCACGTTCAGGCGACGCCTGCCATCATATTTCACTTTAATTCTGACATCAAACAGAAGATACAGATATATATATGTAAATTCGATCGCTTACATTGTGACTTAACCGCATTAAAACACCATTCTGCCGCCGTCCTCCTCCGTCTGCGATCACAAAACTGGATTTTAAATATGTCAGGGACAAATTACCTAAAACATCATTATGTGCGAATTTCACATTTCAGAGCTGCTCCAACAAACAGCTTGTGAAAAAGAGATTTCTTTAAATTCAGGATTAACTTGTTCCATCTTGTGATCGATTGTCACTGAAATAGAGAATATACAGATCAAATACATGTTACTATCATTAAGGTGCGTTTTAACATATGTTCACTATCAGGGAGTCGGGTCAAACGTTTACTCTCAAAACGTATCGTGAATCTTGAAACGACAGCTTCCTCATACAAAAAGAAAAAAATCCTCTGTGATGAAATAGGGAGAGGTCAGGGTGAAGATAAGATCAGTGATAATTCAGTCATATTCGGTCGCTGTCGTTGATCCAATCACAAACCGGCGCAGGCCTCATGTGAGCAGGTATTTGGCTGAGTCATAACTCAACAGCTGCTGATGATGATGATGAAGATTTCAGCCAAACTCTGCTGCCAGATATTTGTCTGTTTTGGTCCCTGTGCTTCCATAAAACGTCTTAAATAATGTCAGATGGAGGCCGGTGGTTTAGTTTGAACCACCGCAACTGCAAACTTTCCCCCACCTGCTGAGAGCGGAGCTGAAAGTGACGTCAGCTTTCATTGTTTTTGTTGTTGTTGTTGTTGTTGTTAAAAGTCACAGAAACGCTGCTGCAATCAACAAACATCTAAACATATAGATTCAGTCTCTAATGAGGCCGAGGCTGTTTGGGTTAGACGCAGGAGAGAGAGAGGGGAGGAGACACATCTCCAAAGGGAGATTAAAAAAAAAAAAAAAAAAAAAAGGTGGAGAGAGGTTAAAGAAGAAATGAGAGAGAGAGAAAGAGAGAGAGAGGTTCAAAAGTTGAAAGAAAGAGAGAGCTAAGAGACGACTCCTCAGGCACCTGCCCCCTTCCTCGCTCCACCGAGGGAGAAATCTCCCATAATTACCTCACAGCCAACAAGACCACCTCCCCCTCCACCCCCCCCCACACACACACACACATGAGGATGAGAGAGAGAGAGAGAGAGAGAGAGAGACATGAGGATGAGAGAGAGAGAGAGAGAGAGAGAGAGACATGAGGATGAGAGAGAGAGAGAGAGAGAGAGAGAGAGAGAGAGAGAGAGAGAGAGAGAGAGAGAGAGAAAATACTCATATAACCTCCGTAAATCCATCCAAAGTGCTGCAAGCTGACAGCTCAGGCCCTCGCTCACTCATGCAAACAAGCACACACACACACAACACACAGACAATCACAGACACACACACGTGGGAAAGACCAGAAGATGCTGAGAGAGAAAGAAAAAAAAAAATTAAACTGGGTTAGAGAGAGAGGAGGGGAGAGAGAGAGAGAGATATAGAGAGAGAGAACTAACACTGAAATCACACAAACACACACACACAAAGGAAAACAAAATAATTCAGACGATGAAGGATTTTTCTTCCCACACAAATCTGGACAGATTAAATAGAAGCTGTTTTACACACAGTGACAAATGTAACGTGTGTGTTTGTGTGTTTATTTTTATACACACACACACACACACACACACACACACACACATAGGACAGAAGTAACCTCGTCTCAAAGCCTTTGAAGTAAAACCACTTCATTGATGAATATTCAGATAAATATCTCCCTTCGGTGAAAATAGCGGCCGTGTCGGCGGTGGCAGTCTGGGAGTTTGATTCTCGTCGGGACCATCTGGGCTAAAAGGCACTCTGGATGAGAAGTGCACAAAAACGCCTGTAATTTTTCACTCATCTTTGCCGGCTGTCAAGTTCAGTTCACTTTCCCTGCTTTCTGTTTTCGGAGTCCTTTTCATCAACCTGTCAAAACGCTGATGCCCGGAGACGGCGGCGTCACCGACTTCTAGTCTTGTACCAAAATTTTCTCCACTCACGGCCGTGTGATGACTCCGTTCGCTGGCTCTCTCTAGATTTTCCTCAGGAAAGGAACACTTTTGTTTTACAGCGGAGCTACAGAAAACATCAGATTTCAGCCGTTAGCACTTTATTTAACTCACTGAAATGCACTCCGTCTGTGATTCGGTGGTCAAATTCCAGTTTGGTCCGAACTTTGGGAGCAAACCTTTATTTATATAGAGGCCTCCTGATAATGTACAGCAACAAATGTGTGTTTTTCTGTTTGCATCATGAGGAAATGATTTAATGAGCCTGCTGGGAAAGTCACAGAAATGACGAAAAATGTGTTACCCAGTAAAATATTTGAATTTCAAATATCTCCTGATATGTGGGAAGAGGAATTTGTATAACTGTTATTGAGCAGAAAGGTCAAACACACATTCATTCATCTTCTCCTCGGGGTCACCCTGGACAGATGTCCAGTCCATCACAGAGACAGACAGACCTACGGACAGTTTAGTCACCAATGAACCCAAACATGATGTCTTTGGAGACTCCACACAGAAAGGCCCCAGGCCGGGAATCGAACCCACCACCTTATTGTTGTAAGGGGAACAGCGCTAACCACAATTAACGCACAATTGTACGCAATAATAAATGCAAAAAAAAAAAAAAAAACCTAACTGAATAAGTATAAAATCTCATTAGCATGAGCTAACCAGACTCCAGGATGGAGTAACTGCCAGGATGAAGAACTCCTCGTTGTTTCTACAATGATTCCGTCTGTTGTTCAACGTTTCTAATGATTAAATCTGCTTCAGTTTCAGGTTATCTGAAGCGGACGGTCGTCTTATCAAACAAACTGCTGAGCTGGTATCGTTAATATGTGACTATTAGAGCAGGAAGATATATATGACCCAGTTTGACCGTCGATCTTACTGTGAAGAAAAACAAACATGAAAATCTGTTTCACTCAGTTATCAACACGATTCATTTATTTAGAGCAGAGCAGTTCGCCGATTCACCTTTGACCTCTTGCGTTAACGCAGAGTTTTATTGGACTAACATGTGAGGCTAGATATAAAACCGAGCCTGAGTTGTACATACATGGCCTAATTCCTGCCTCAGATATCTTCAACAACTGACTCAGTTCACCATCTCAACACAAACAGTCTTATTCCTGATCACAAACAAGATTTTTATTCTTTATTTTTGAAATTTAAAGAAGCACGATGTTGCTTGTTGGAGAGTTAAAGAGAAACAACATGGCAGAAAGATTTTACATTGACTTTAAATATCAATGTAATACTATTTCTATGTTGCTGCCTCCTCAAATGCCTCTTCTGTTTTCATTATATTCCATTGTGTTTATTTTATTGAGAAAGAAGCTGCACCAAATTTCACTTCATCGTACTGCTGGAATAATGATACTGGGGTTCATTCGTTCAGAGCGGCTCTGGAACGCTCATTCTATTTCACTCACATCACAACCATCCAAGTGTAACGGGGTCAGGGATGACAGCCACGGCGCTCTGTGTACGGTGCCATGACACTGACATCTGGCAGAAGGTGGAACGTGTAAGTTCCTTGTGCTCCTGACCTTTGACCTCATCACTGTAGCCGTGGCGATAGAGGGACGGAGGCGGTGGCAGTCGTTGCATGTAAATCTGGACGACAGCAGCAACAACGTCGGCGGTCAGCGTGAAATCGTCCGGCTGCTCTGCAGGTTGTTTTACAGATGACAGACCAGAACGTGAAGTCTGACTCCTCTGCGGATATTTTTTTTTTTTTTTTGGAGGGGGGGGGGGGTTCAAAAAGTTAGCCTTCATCTCTCACCACTAAAGAGGATTGAAACGGTGAGGTCAGGACGACAGCGGAAAATAAAATACGCAGATTAGATTTACTCTCATTAAGGCAGAAAAGCCTGTGAAGCGGCGTTTAGTCCTCCACAGTGCAAATGTCCGCTCAAACACAGAATGATGAAACGCTCCTCGCAGCAGGTTGAGGCGGTTTCATCACAGGTATGACAGACCGGCCTCAGAGTTAAACCTGCCACGCCGGACTGATGGCTCTGGTTAGCAGGGAAATCAGAGGGGGAGACGTCTTCACAGTGAACAGGCTGCTCTCTGATTTGTTTATGAACTAAACTGATAAATAAATAATGACTTTTATGAGTCCAAACACACAGAAGTACAGCACCGACAACTGAGGGATATAATCACAAGATGACCCTGCGTCCTGCCACCACAGATGGTGAAACTTTTGGTGAGCAGGGTGCGACCACTTATCACACCTCAGTCCTGTCTCAGGTCGTCTTGCCTCACGTTATTTTTTTATATGTATATATTTATAAAAAATTATTTATATACAGTGTTTCTTTGTATATAATCTTTTGTCTTACTCTCTTTTCTTTGCTGTTATGTTTCTATTCCTGAGGGAGCGGCTTTAACGTGACCTAATTTCTTCCTGGATGTAAATAAAATCTTACACTTGGTTGTCTTTGTATATTTTTCTGATTCACTTTATAATTGGTTTTCAGTTTGGTGCGGCTTCTTTTGTTTACCTTGTAGGTGTGAACAATTAGAAGAAAATTATCTGCCCTGTGATTGGCATTGTTCTCAAACGCTCCCTGATTTGGATTTCATCCTCCTGTCATCACTTCACGCTGCAGCGACATGCAGAGCCTCAAGTCCTGTTTGGTTAATTAGCTGTTGTCGGTCTGAATCCGCCCTGAAGTGCGATTTGATTGCAAAACCACCTGAGATTGTTTTCATGGCGAAGGCGGGAAAGAATGAGGTCGACTTGACCGGACTTGAAACTAACTCTGTCAAAAATACACTTTCTGCTGCTGCGTTTCCAGGTCCAACATCAGTGTCTGTGTTAAAGTTCAGGTATTATTTCAGGTTAGACGTGTTTTCTTTTTCTATTTTTTTTTCCAGCAAAAAAAAAAAAAAAAAAAAAAGAACAAAAACTTGACAACATAATTAATCTCCCTGGTCTCCATCCCTAATGAATGAGCTGGTAATGACTTTTAGCCCTTGAAAAGGCCACGCTGTCGCCTCAGAAATGTTAAGTAAAGTTAGTTTTCGTCATCGTGTCCACCTGATTACATTATCAAGAGTTTTAGAGCACCTTCAGATGACATGTAAGACCTTGGATAAGCTATCGCTCCTCTCCTCTTGCTTAAAATCTGAGTTACAGCGGCCGCTGTTGCACCCTTGAGCAAGGCATCCGAAGTGTGAACTCCCAGCGAAGCTGACTCCTCCCACCGGCTGAGAGGTGAACGGTGCGCAGGCCGTAAAAGGCAGTAAAGAGCGCTGGAGTGATAACGCAGTGATGAATGAACCTCCGGCGGATTAGTGTTTATTTACTTTACTTTCATTTTCTTATCAGGATCTGGAGTGTGAGTTACTTATTTATCGTTATACTGTTCAGACATACAAATTAAGCGGTTTGGGGATTACTTGTTTGCTTGAATTAATATGACAAGTAGAACGCCCCCCCCCCCCCCCCCCCCCCCCCCAAGAAGAGTCATAAGAAGAGAAGAAATAATATTTTGTTTTAAATGCAAAAATAGTGCGCGTTGCTGCGGGTGTGACTCTAACAATTAATAATTCCCTTTAACAGCTCCGGAGTTGCAACTCAGCTGAAGTTCACTTCACCTTTACAGTTTGTTTGCCTACATCTTCCTCCAGCAAGGCGAGAAAACGTATTTATTAAGCAGCCTTCATACACAAAGTGCTTTACAGAGTAATTAAAAGCAACAGGAAACAAACAGATGTGAGCGGGGCCTTGAAGGCAGT
Source organism: Remorina albescens (assembly GCA_034769265.1). Taxonomy (NCBI): domain Eukaryota; kingdom Metazoa; phylum Chordata; class Actinopteri; order Carangiformes; family Echeneidae; genus Remorina; species Remorina albescens. The sequence goes on along the minus strand of CM068475.1, from coordinate 4,357,204 downwards.
CGGAGTAGCATCGATTCTTAGAAGGTAAAAGAAACATCAACATGTTTAATTTTAATTGTAAAAAAATATAAAGAAGCCTGAACCAGCAGACCTGAAGAGTTCCTACTGGGGATGAAAAACTGGCGTCTGTTTGATGATCTCAGGACTGAATTTTTTTTTTTTTTTTTACAACGCTGGCAGCTACATTCTGGATCAGTGAAGTTGTCAGATTGCTTTTTATATACAGATCGGTAAAAAGTCTATTCCAGCAGTCCAGCTGTTAGAAATAAGAGTTTCTCATCAACTGTCTGGTCTTTTTAAGGTGTTCGTAAGTTTTGTTATTGATTAAATGTGATTTAAAAATTTGGTTTAGTTTAGTGAACGCTGATGTTTTTAACTTTGTTGACGTCTAAATTACAAACTGGGAGTTTCAGCTAACCCCTCAAAAAAAAAAAAAAAAAAAAAAACAACAACCCAAAAAACCCAAATAGCACGAGAACACAAAGACCGACACTTTACCAGAACGCACAATGAGAACAATTTCATTTACACTCTTTATAAACGCAGTCCTGGTGCTCTTGTGGGTTTTAAATCCAAACCGGAAAATTAGTTTTGTATT
>CM068475.1:2916606-3064106 GCA_034769265.1 Remorina albescens | reverse complement strand
ATCACAAAGTCCCAGAAGTCCTGACGGCTGGTTTTAAGGTTCAGGTTCTGAATCCAGACTGTTAGAGTTTCTCTGCGGACTGAGACCTTTGAGACTTTACCTGGATTAATACAGAACCTGGACCTGATCCAGGATCAGGGTCCATGTGGACCTTTAGAGGACGTTCTGTCTTTTGTTCACAAATATAATTTGAGTTTATTGAGATCTTGAAGGAGAATGAATCGGCTCCGTCTTCTGATGGTCCGGATTCTCGTCTAAGCTTGAGACGAGAATCCAAACAAATCTTTTAAACATGTTGTTTCTGAGGGATGAAGAGCTGCGGCGGACTCTCCACAGACTCAGACTCTTAGCAGGTTAAAACCTTTCAGGTAGTTCGGTAAACACCAGAACTAAAGTTAAACTCCCTTAAAAAAAAAAAAAAAAACAACCCCGCTCCGCTCTGACGTCACTGAGCATCCTGAAAAATTCAGTCCGTGTTGGATGTTAGTTTTTTTGTTCGTCGCTCATCACGCCGGGACATCAATGTTTCATGGGCAGAGCGCTGAGCATGATTAAAGGCTGAGCTGCAGGCCAAACACAGACGGGCTCATCACAGATTCACCACGGAGAGCAAAAAAAAAAAAAACAAACAAGTTTTCCTCCTGCCCTCAAACTTTGTTTGTGAAAATGCATCATTTAAGAGAAACTGGAACAAGAGCAGCAGAATGTTCTCTGAGGGGACGGTTGGCTTTTCCTGATTTTAATGCACTTTTATTTTTGATAAATACAAGAATTTAAAATCCAATCAGTCAGACACTCCAGCTCCCTCCGCGGTAATGAGTCTGTTTATATGAAAATGAGATGGCAATAAACGATGCCCCGATACAATAAAGAAGAGCTGAGACGGGACAGAACAAAGTGAAATAATAATAATCGTAGTTAAAACTATTTAAACCTTCTGGACTCTCAGATCCAAATATATATATATCACAGCAAATGTGGAGCTAAGAATTTTTCAGTGGTCTGAGTTTACTGTGTTGACAGAATAAAGACAATCAGATATTTGGAGCTGATTTTTCATCATTAATGAGCAGAACTCCTGATCAGATAAAGATAGAAACTTCAGATCAGCTCTAGAACAACACAAACACATGAGAGGAACTTTTCTTTGGACAAGAAGGAAACATTCAGAGTGTTTTTAGTTAGTTCTTGGTCACTGAGCTGAACGGAGTTGGCGGAGTTTAAGCATTAAACAAAAAAAAAAAAAGTCAAAGTCAAATTTGAAACCATTTAAAACAAAGAAAGATGTTTCGTGTCTTATAAACTCTTTCTTGGCAGAAACCAGCAGCATTTTAACATGAATCACATCGGCCGTATTTTTCTTTTGTGTTGAAGTCAGAAACAAACACACCTTCATCAAAAACCACTTTAAAGTTCGAAGAGGAGGATGACGCAGGATCAAACGAAGACAAAGTGGAGAACCGGAAATATGCCTCTTCGTTTCATTTCTGAAAAGCTGCTCTGGATATATTCAGTCAGACCTGAAGATGTCAGGTTTCCTCCCAGAAGATCCGCTTTCTGTGCGTGAAGCTTTTCCTCCGTCAGTCCCGGCTGACGGTTGGACGGGGAAGCTGCCGGGCCGGTGGGGACGACCGGGAGGCGGCTGCTTGGTGTTTATTTTATGTGCCATGACTACAGCTGCCTGAGGGGAGTTGGACATGTTGTTGAGTGTGTTCCCGGATTCAGGAGGACTTCCTGTCCTCACCGGGCCGGTGAGACGACCAAGGTGCTGCCAAGTGAGGACGTCGTGCCAGGAATCCCGTTTAATATTAGATAGTTTTAGGTGGGGGTGAAGTCAGCGGAGTCAGCTCCGAGTTTAGAGTCCTAATTTATTTATGAGGGATGTTCGTTTTCATTATTATCACTGATTGGATCATTTTCCTTCAGAGGACTTTCAACCAATGCAGTTTTTATTCATAAGTGTTTTAGGTTTTACCGTTTTAGTTACAAACTCTTCTCTTCTTCTGTTGTTTTAGTCTCGTCTGCATTTAAAAGTGAAAAGAATTAATTGAAAAAGATTCAAATTTAAATAATTCTCACAGTGCTGCAAAAAAAAAAAAAAAAAAAAAACCCAACATCCAGAACTTCATGAGCTGAAAACGGAGACGTGTTCGATTTAATTCAGCTTCAAACAGAGAAATCAATGAGGAGCTGAAGGAGGAAAACTCTGCGTTCAGTTTCTGCCAATAAAGCTCAATAAAAGGGGGGGGTGAAGGAAAATATATGGAAATAATAAAAAATCAAAAAGTTCAAATCCTCTCTCCCATTGTTGTAATCTCCAATCCCCTGAGCTGCGATGGCAGGTGAAGGGGCAGATTAGTGTTTCAGCTGCACTTTCAGGGAATCGGACCTCGCTCGCTCTCTTTGGATGCCTCTCTCTGTGTCTCTCTATGTCTCTCGACCCTCGTTCGGAGGACCGCGGGCTCATCTGGCACACTGAACCTTTTGCATGTATATTTATTTCTGCTCATATGACGAGAGCAGGAGGTGAATTTAGGGCCGGTTAGGTAATCAGTTTTGTTAATGAAGGAGCCGACATTAAACCTGACGGAAGTGTTTGTGTTTTGTTTTTGTTTTTGTTTTTTTTTTACTCCAAATGCAGATTCGCGGGTTCTTACGTAATCTGATTTGTTTTGGCAGCGGAGGACGAATTTAGCACAAAAGCTGAGCAGCTGATTTATTCTGCTCACGACGTGTCTGAGCTGAAGTGCTCAGGTTTGATTTATTCATCCGGAACACGGAGCGAACGCACACTTAACCACTTACTTCCGCCCTCACACGCCGAAGACGCAGATGTTGTCGGAAGCGGAAACGTGACGTCAGAGCAGATGAAAGCTTAATTGAAACGGATTAAGAGCAGGACGGAGTGAAATTCATCACACCGGTATTAGTTTTGTCGAAATGTAAAAACAATTCGCGTGCAGAAAATAATAAAGAAATATTCTGCTGTGTATTTCTGACGGATGGAGATTATTTAAAGGGCTTTTATTTTGAAGGGTTGAGGTCCACCAGAAGATTTTTTTTTTTTTAGTGTGACATCTCTGGCGACGACAGGTCGTGTGGTCGTGTGGGCGGGGCTTGCTTAGTTGTGACATCACAAAGTTTCAGAGGTCTTGCTGCTGGTTTTCAGACTTTATGGACCTTTAAACCTTCAGACTTCAGAAAAATACTCAACTTCAGACTTTTAATATTGAATATTTTATCATCTGATAATAATAACAATGACGTATTTTTGGCCTTTGACTGAAGTTGGATGCGTATCGGGAGATAAAAGGAGTTTTTAAGAATTCATCCATTATTTAAGACATGATATTCTACAAACTCATGTTTTTATATTAAAAACAAACAACTTCGGTCATAAAATAAATGAACTTGAGGAAAAACAATATTTTACTCTGAGAAGTTGGTGAATCCAGAATAAACTGCGGACTGGATGTGAGTGCTGTAGTTGAACGTACTTAAGGCGCTCACGTTAATCAGCTCTCCTGTTTTCGAGGACACCGAGGACGTCTGAGGACATTAATAAACACCGGGTGGAGGAGGTTGGGGGTATTTGCATTGGAAAGAGGATTTTGACGAGAGGTTTGCATAATGTGATCCAAAACGGAGGAATCTCAGTTTTACATCCAGCTCCTGAAGCCTTTTTTACTTCACTTCAAAGACAATTAAAGAAAAAAAAAAATCTATTAAATCATACGAGTTCCAGTCGTCCAGAGATGGTCGAGCCACATTGACATGTAGAGAGAGAGAGAGAGAGAGAGAGAGGCAGTCACAGTCTCTTATTTAACTCCTCAGGCCGATCTAATGTGATCTGCAGTCCTCCATTGAAGCTCTGAGAGGATCCAGCTCAGATCCACCAGGACACCTCTGTAGACCTGGACCTGGACCTGGACCTGGTCTGAAGCTTTAAACCTTCATCTTATCTACTGACCATCAGGGGGCAGTCCACTGCTCTTAAAAGAAGTCAGATTGTGTTGAAATTTACGGGAAAATGTCCCTCCTCCTCCCTTATATTGAAGTCTATGGGAAAATGTCCCTCCTCCTCCTCCTCCTTTATATTGAAGTCTATGGGAAAATGTCCCTCCTCCTCCTCCTTTATATTGAAGTCTATGGGAAAATGTTCCTCCTCCTCCCTTATATTGAAGTCTATGGGAAAATGTCCCTCCTCCTCCCTTATATTGAAGTCTATGGGAAAATGTCCCTCCTCCTCCCTTATATTGAAGTCTATGGGAAAATGTCCCTCCTCCTCCCTTATATTGAAGTCTATGGGAAAATGTCCCTCCTCCTCCCTTATATTGAAGTCTATGGGAAAATGTCCCTCCTCCTCCTTTATATTGAAGTCTACGGGAAAATGTCCCTCCTCCTCCTTTATATTGAAGTCTATGGGAAAATGTCCCTCCTCCTCCTTTATATTGAAGTCTACGGGAAAATGTCCCTCCTCCTCCTTTATATTGAAGTCTACGGGAAACTGTCCCTCCTCCTCCTCCTTTATATTGAAGTCTACGGGAAACTGTCCCTCCTCCTCCTCCTTTATATTGAAGTCTATGGGAAAATGTCCCTCCTCCTCCTTTATATTGAAGTCTATGGGAAAATGTCCCTCCTCCTCCTTTATATTGAAGTCTACGGGAAAATGTCCCTCCTCCTCCTTTATATTGAAGTCTACGGGAAAATGTCCCTCCTCCTCCTTTATATTGAAGTCTACGGGAAAATGTCCCTCCTCCTCCTTTATATTGAAGTCTATGGGAAAATGTCCCTCCTCCTCCTTTATATTGAAGTCTATGGGAAAATGTCCCTCCTCCTCCTCAGTAAATGTTTTCCTGATCAGTTTATGGTCTCAGTCTCTAGTTTACAGTCTTCAACACAACATGATGTTCATTTTTTAAATGATGCTCCATTTAGAGGGAAACAGAGCAGGAAGTGGGGTTAGAACTTGTTTGATTGACAAGGTGTACCATCCAATCGAGATAAAGTCCAGAGCAGGATCAGATCCATCTTCTCCTCCAAAGATGGTTTAGAAAAACAGAAGATCTGGTCTTCAGTCCAGACTTCGAGGACGAGATGAATTCACAGTTGAGAGTGTGAAAAGTGTGTCAGGATGGTGTTTGATTACAGCAGTGACACCTTTAGGGAATTACTCTAATAATTAATTATTACTGTAATATTTCCTGGAGCGGTCGGTGGACTGTGACCAAACACGGTCACAGAGGTGAACAGCCGAGTACAGAAGGACCTCTGGGGCTTTAAAGGCTGACTGTTTTCATCCCATGGATGTGATGGAGTCACCTGATTTAAGAGATTACTGGAGTTGAAAGTTTCATTCAAAATGAGGAAAAACACCAAGCCATTAAAAAAAAAAGTTTTAATGTGACTCCAAAAGGTTTTAAATGATTTCAGACTCCACTAGTCCAGATCCATCTGCACCTTTTAATCAGGAAGTGTAAACTATTCTGAATTCTTTGTGTTAAGTTGAAATTTGCTGAAAGGATTTTCATTTTCATCACTTTCGTACCTCAAACATCAAATTTCACATAAAGTTTAGAAGAACTTTAAAGACGTCTCAATTGATAACTTAAAATATAAAAAATATCCTTTTGCACATTAAAATTCTTGATTTATTAATATTATTTTCACATTATGATGTTATTATTATTATTATTCCTCTTTCTCTTCCTTCCTTTTTTGTTTATTTGCTGTTGATTGTCTTGAATGTCTTTCCTGCACAATTTCTGTTTTTCCTGTTTAATTCATGCTGTAAGTTTATCCAAATATATAAACTGAACCAGCGTTAATAGGCTGGATCTGGTCCTGGTCCTGGTCTGGTCCTGGTCTGGTCCTGATCTGGTCCTGGTCCTGGTCCTGATCTGGTCCTGGTCTTGCTCCTGGTCCTGGTCCTGATCTGGATCTGGTCCTGGTCCTGATCTTGGTCTTTGTCTTTGTCCTGATCTTGGTCTTGGTCTTGGTCCTGGTCCTGGTCTTGGTCCTGGTCTGGTCCTGGTCCTGGTCCTGGTCTGGTCTGGTCTGGTCTGGTCTGGTCCTGGTCCTGGTCCTGGTCCTGGTCTGGTCCTGGTCCTGGTCCTGGTCCTGGTCTGGTCTGGTCTGGTCTGGTCCTGGTCCTGGTCCTGGTCTGGTCCTGGTCCTGGTCCTGGTCCTGGTCCTGGTCCTGGTCTGGTCCTGGTCTGGTCCTGGTCTGGTCCTGGTCCTGGTCCTGGTCTTGCTCCTGGTCCTGGTCCTGGTCTTGCTCCTGGTCCTGGTCCTGGTCTGGTCCTGGTCTGGGTCCTGGTCCTGGTCCTGGTCTTGTCCTGGTCCTGGTCTGGTCCTGGTCCTGGTCTGGTCCTGGTCCTGGTCTGGTCTGGTCTGGTCCTGGTCTGGTCTGGTCCTGGTCTGGTCCTGGTCTGGTCCTGGTCTGGTCTGGTCCTGGTCCTGGTCCTGGTCCTGGTCTGGTCCTGGTCCTGGTCCTGGTCCTGGTCTGGTCTGGTCTGGTCTGGTCCTGGTCCTGGTCCTGGTCCTGGTCTGGTCCTGGTCCTGGTCCTGGTCCTGGTCCTGGTCCTGGTCTGGTCCTGGTCTGGTCCTGGTCCTGGTCCTGGTCTGGTCCTGGTCCTGGTCCTGGTCCTGGTCCTGGTCCTGGTCTGGTCCTGGTCTGGTCCTGGTCCTGGTCCTGCTCCTGCAGCTGCAGCAGTTAGACTCATTGTGCTGATTTCTGTGGTTTCTACTGGACACTTTATTGATTCGTTAGTGACACTGATGGTCCAGAGAGACGAAGCGTCGGCTACCTGCTGCAGAAGGCCGTCTAATTAGAAAGACGGAGCGAGTTGGCATCAAAGAGACAGAGAGAGAGAGAGAGAGAGAGAGGGAGAGAGAGAGAGAGAGAGAGACAGACAGAGAGAGAGAGAGAGAGAGGGAGAGAGAGACAGAGAGAGAGAGAGAGAGAGAGAGGGAGAGAGAGAGAGAGAGAGAGAGACAGACAGAGAGAGAGAGAGAGAGAGACAGACAGAGAGAGAGAGAGAGAGAGAGAGAGACAGACAGAGAGAGAGAGAGAGAGAGACAGACAGAGAGAGAGAGAGAGAGAGAGAGAGACAGACAGAGAGAGAGAGAGAGAGAGACAGAGAGAGAGAGAGAGAAGGGGGGGGAGGAGGAGGGAGGAGATAGAGGGGCACCCCCCCCTGCCGGGCAGCTGGAACAACTGCAGGAGCTCAGATCAATAACGCCGCTCATCCTTGAAGGATAAAGCCGGCGGGGCAGCAGCTCAGATTAACACAGAGGAGGGAAAGAGCCTCTTCAGAAATCAAAAGGGACGTCAGACTTTCCCGCCGATTCAATCAGGACGCAAAATTATAGACGTTTATTCAAATAGGTGAAGACGGAGATGAAAAAAAAAAAAAAGAGTCCCATTTGAACAAACCCCAGATAACCATCCCAGGACCGTTGGAGGGAAAAGTGTCGGCTCCATCTTTGTCCCGCTCAGCCGCCACATTCCCCGCCATTCAGCGTCCAATAAGAGGAAGTCCTTCTCTGATTGATCGGCTGTAATCAGCTCGTTAGCTGTGATAAGGTGTTTTTCAGGTGTGGGGGGGGGGCATGATGTTTTCTAAACGCCTCCATCTCTGGCAGCTTTCAGAACAAAGGCAGATAAGAGAGTGAGGGATTAAAGGGGCCTAACGAAGACTGACGGCTCCAGCCAAACACAAACCGCTGAAACTTGTTATGCTAATATCCAGAGCGAGCTGCTCCCCTGCTGGCTGAAGGCAGCGCTTTAACCTCCCGCCCTTCTTTACGCTCTTAAAAGCCCCTGGATTAGTGAGAACATGAATTTTCATCAGGCTCTCCATGTTTTTACAAGACGAAAAGGTCGACCTCTCCATCTGCGATACCGAGACGTCTCTGCAGCCGAGATTAAAGGGAGGAGTAAAAAACATTCACATGTTCTTTATTCATGAAGTAAACAGAACATCGTGACCGCCTGATCCTGGAGGCCCGGACTCCTCTAGACCTCCGAATCTGGACCAGGATGTCAGCCGCAGATCCTTTAAATCCTGAAGCTGTGAGGTGGAGCCTCCGCAGATCTGGACTTGTTGGTCCAGCTCGTCCCACCGATGCTGGACTGGACTGAGATCTGGAGGATCTGGATCCGAGTCAACACCTTGAACTGGTTTTTCTTCCTCCACCAGCTGCTCTTCTTCCCATAATGCACTTGGTACCAGGTGTCGGTGGTGAACAGGATGTTCAGGAGCAGCATGAACTTCAGCTGTTCTGTTGGATCAGAACATACAGTCCATCGGCGACCTTTGACCCCTGACCCTGTGGTCCAGTGGTTGTCCCTCCTTGTTGCATTTTTTAAAATTAATTTCAAGTCAATAAGTTATATCAGGTTATATTTGGGTGTTTTTTTTTTAAAGGATTAATTTCTAATTCAACACTTTTCTCTGAATGGAAACACAACGTCACGCGTTTTGGTGCTCAAATCCAAATTTAACCCGATATTAGAAAGCAGTTAAATGTCGGATTTGGATGCGTGAAGCTGAAGGTGTTGTGGCTGCATCTCAGCTGAGGACAGAGCAGCACAGCAGATCATGTGGATAATCATTCCAGGTCAGCGGCCTGACGAGCGAGAGACATTAACACACCATGTTTTAATGCAACCAGGAACGCCGGTGGAAACGAATGGAGGAGACACAGAGAGAGAGAGAGAAAACCAGGCATGGATGTTCAGGATCACTGAATCAAACACTCCGAAAGCCACCGTCGTCAGATTTTTTCAGAAAAGTCAAATAAACGGAAAGAAATTTATTGTGAAGTAAAAAATGGCCATCAGTCCGAGCTGCTGCTCTGAAGCGATCAGTGAGCTTCAGGTACTCTGAGAATGAATGTCTCATCGACAGTGAGCCGTCTCATCGGAGGACGGAGAGACGAACTTTAACTCCGTCAGATCACAAACAAAGAAAATCTGAAGAAATCAGCCTGAAAGAATAAAGTCCCACAGTCAGGAGCCGCCAACATGTCGAGGGGGGGGTGGGGGAGTGGAATGGATCAGCAGAGGCAGATGTATAATGAATGCCCCCCCCCCCCCCCCAGTGAGGGCTGGAATTACATGAAGCAGAACGTGAGCTCAGGAATCTCTCGTCCGGTTTGTCTCAGGAGAGACGGCTGCCGCCATCGACGTCGTCCTGATTGGTGTTTCATGTAAATGGCCGACTCGGAGACGACGTGTGTCCGAAGGTAACGAACGCACTTCGCTTCCTGCTTCCTGCTAATCTGCCCGATAAATCACATCAACGCTTCACTCGAGGGAGGATTGTCTCCTCCCCTCCCTCCATCGCTGCCTCCCACAGATGATGTTTCTCCACCTTTCCTCACTTCCTGTCTCTCGTCCCTCATTCTGTCCTCTCCTGTTTTTTATTCCTTCTTTCTTTCCTCGTATTTCTCATTTCTTCCTCCTCCATGACTCTGGGATCTTTAGGAGTCCTTAAACAGCCAGGACCGGAGACACCTCTAAGGACAAGATGGTGGCAGAGCAGGAAGTCAACAGACTCTTCTTCTCTTCTTCTTTTTAATGTTGTTCCCAGATGTGTTACTGACATTTTTCATGGTTGGAGTTCGGGAATATTTCTGCTAAATACTTAAATAATAAAAATAATACTTAAATAAGTAAGTAAGTAATTTTAACCAAGTGTTTGTTTTTTGTCTGTCGGCCATCTTGGTTTTTGGTCTTGGTCCATCCCCTGCTTTAGCCCCGCCCCCTAACCCCTCCCCTTTCCCTCTAAATGGAGCATCATGTTGTGTTGAAGACTGTAAACTAGAGACTGAGACCATAAACTCATCAGGAAAACGTTTACTGAGGAGGAGGAGGGACATTTTCCCATAGACTTCAATATAAAGGAGGAGGGACATTTTCCCATAGACTTCAATATAAAGGAGGAGGAGGGACATTTTCCCATAGACTTCAATATAAAGGAGGAGGAGGGACATTTTCCCATAGACTTCAGTACAATCTGACTGCTTTTAAGACCAGTCCAGTGGAGTTGGTCAGTAGAGAGGATGAAGGTTTAAGACTCCTTAGTGTTGACTGAGGAGGGATCTTTCCCTCCTTTCTCTCTCCCTCCCTCTCTCCTTCCTTCCCTCCTTCCTTCCTTCCTTCCTTATATTAGTCCTCACCTTATTTTGTAATTAGACATGAAAGTGTCGAATGTCTGTGGGTGAGGGGGGTTTTTGTTTTTTGCCCTGAACAGTGTCTGCAGGTTGCCCCCCCCCCCCGACATTCATCACATGGCAGAGAGAATACAGCGGAGCATCTGTAATAGTTTAGCAGCCTCACTGAAGGACAGGCAGAGGTCAGCTAGCATCGCTGCTAATGCAGACACCCAGGTGTGTGTCTGTGTGTGTGTGTGTGTGTGTGTGTGTGTGTGTGTGTGTGTGCATTAAGGGTAATAAATGGGTTGGTGTGGACACAAGGACAGAACGGGGACATGGGGCTAAAAATGGATTGCTACCTCCAACACAGAGACACGTACCAGCACACAGAATCCTTTAATGTGATTTTAAAGACGTTTCATGTGTGTTTCTCAGGTTGTATTGAGATGTTGGTGATTATCGGTGATTATCGGTGATTATCGGTGATTATTCACTTCCTGCTTTGCTCTCTGACAGCAGACTTTTTTCTCCTCCGCCGGTTTTGATTTGTTTTTGCTGCAGTGGTTTTGCGTCAGTCGTTAAGTTCCTCCTGCTTCAGGCTTCTTTCCTCATCACAAACCGCTCCTTTTCCTCTTACCCAGAATGCACTGCGAATATGTCCCTCTGATAGGCTGCCACGCAGTCTCCTGTGGGGGGGGGGGGGCTCCAGTCGCACTCATGCATTAATTTTTCTTTTTTGTCTTAATCAAAAATGTGAATCCAAACAAAGATGACTGAATGTTCGGAGCTTTGAGTCTGATGACTTTTAAATTCATAGGAGATTTTTTAACTTTGTTTTGGGGGCAAAGGTTTCACACACAGACACACACACACACACACGCACACACAGACACACACACTGTGTTGCAGATAAGGAACTCACTGTGTCTATAATGGAAATGCGGAGTGACGGGGCTGATGGGAGTTTCAATATTTCACTGTGTTCAGGTGACGGCATCGTAACCTTGAAGTTCAACGCCTGTCAGTCAATCCAACCTATTCAGCATATTCAATACGACCGCTGAGTCCCCGTTCGGGTGAACGCCTGAAAAGACTCCAAAATCTCTCCCAAGATTCAAAAGTCCACAGAGTGAATACTCGTCACGTCTCTACATCGGACGCTCCTATTGGCTCCGATGTGTGATGTCGCAGCCAATCAGAGTGTCTCCTTCAGAGTCTCTGGATCAGTCCTGCACAAACACAGACTGTACGATTTCATTCACTTCACATTCTCATCAGTTAATTCTGTTCAGAGCATTCCACTGAAATGATGATGACTCTTCCTTCATCTTCATCATCATCATCTGTTCATGTCAAAGCTTCAGCCTGTGATGTTACACACACTGTTTCACCAACACGCACACACTCCAACAGTAACGTCTTTCTCTGGTTCCTAACAGCCTGAGTCTTGGCCTGTGTTGCAGGAGGATGAGACGGGCGAGGGGCGTTTCAGCTTCCCCGGCTACGGCATGGGCCCCGCCTGCCTGCAGGCCAAGGACGGCATGGCCATCAAGGGCAACAACAACAACGCCCCCGCCTCGGCCGCGCCCGAGAAGAGCATCGAGGAGATGAAGAAGCTGTTCATCAGCCGGGCCAAACGCATCGACACGGTGTCCCGCGTGGCCTTCCCGCTCGTCTTCCTAATTTTTAACATTTTCTACTGGATCATTTACAAGATCATCCGCAGCGAGGACATCCACAAGCAGTAGTGGAAAGGCGGAGGAGGAGGAGGAGGAGGAGGGCGAACACGGTGTGAAGAGCGGGAAACAAAAAAGAAAGGGCAACAGATAGAGACCGCTTCGTGCCCCACCCCCTTCCCTTTTTCACGCCTCCTTTCCTTCATCCTCTTCCCGCTTCAGTCGAGGATCCCACGCTTTCTGTCCTCGGCCCCTCCCGACTCTGACTTCACACTATTTGAGATATCTATTGCTTTCATCGCCCCTTCCTTCTCCCCTCCCGCCCCGAGTCCCGGCCCCGCCCCCGTCTCTTCCCGCCTCCTGGATAATCCGGACCAGTGCAATAGCAATGCAGTAAAATGCATGAAATATGAATGTGGCAATATATTAATGAAAAGATGAAAACGTTAACAGACTTTGGAAGGCGTGTCGGAGTGGAACTGCAGGAACGGAAACAAGAGGGCGTCTCGTAAAACGTCTTGTGTTTGATTTTAGGTTGTTTTTTTCTGTGTGAAGACAGAAATATTATATTATATGACACAGTGATGTGTGTGTGTGTGTGTGTGGGGGGGGGGGGGTGTGAGAAGCATACAGCAGTGTAATATACTCATATGTCTATCGTGAATGGAAAAAAATATGAACCTTATCTCCGAAGGCGGGCGACTGGAAGAAAAAAAAGAGGAAGGACAGGACGGGGATCGGTGCTTCCATTAATTCAGGCCAAACGAGGATCATGCGTTCTATATATCTAAATTTGCTTCAAATGTGTATTGCAAGCACTCGTCGATGCTTTTCCTCCCCCGCCCCCCCCCCGCCGCCAACACCACAAAACCTTGAACTGCAGAGACACTTGAGATTTGCTGCTGTCGCTGTCGATCACACGGCCGGACAAAAGAGATGAAAATAAGAATTAAAAAAAAAGAAAAACAGCACACGGACAAGCAGTGCTGAACATTCTGATCTGTGGTCACCGTGTTCCTCTACGTCCTTCATTTCTTTCTTCTTCTTTTGGTTTGTTTCTTAATGTGCCAATGAAATGAAAACTTGTCTCCAGCAGGACGGAGGGGCCCCGAGTCGGGGCCCCATCATCACCTTTTTTTCATCTTTGAGGTGTCAGTTTGTTTCCATCTCCTGCAGAAAGAACCAGTTGATCCTGGAGCGAACCAAACTTCACCCCCGGTTCACCTCCCGACTGAAACATTGATATGTTTACATCTTATTAGTGCTTCCTTGCTTTTTGACCCGCCTTAATGTGACCCCCAACGCCCCCTCCCGTCCCCGGATGAGAGGACCTGTAGTAAACTGTATTATAACACCTGTTCTACCTTAATTACCTTCCACCTCATCCACTCGCATCGGCTGCAGCGGCTTCGTCCACTCAGTGTTTTAACGGCAGCTTTTATTTTGGCGTCGGCTGGTTTGAAGATTACTCTGATTTTTATTTTGCAGGCTTCTTCTATGCAATAATCCGTATATAATATGCAATTATGATTTTGTCCTCACTTTAGCGCCTCCATCTGAAGAACACCAACCGATCTGTGAGTTGTTTTCTGGCTCGTTCATCCTGCTGCTAAAAACTTAAAGTCTTTCACGCTTTCTGGCAAATATTGAAGGAACGGTGATGAAACGCAGAAAAAAAAAGAGCGGCCTGCGAACGTTTCACAGTTGAAACCAGCAGGAAGGAGACTGAGAGCTCTGAGGCAGAACATCCTGTTTGTTAGATTGATCCAGACTCTTCCTGTCATCCTGTCACGTGATCGTTTACTCTAAAACTCCCAAAGTGCTTCTTTACTTTATAGTTTTAACACAAAAGTGAATTTTCAGATTTTGTAGCAAAGCAACGCTAAATTATTCATAATCAGGTTCTTTCTCATCATTTTGGGAAATGAACTTTTTAACTGTCTGAACAAGAACCAGGCGAGATGACCGAGGTGGCTAGCCTAGCTTAGCACGACTGCTTCTACCTTTTGGTTTGTGCACTGGTTAAAGTTTATGGAGATGCAGCTTGTAAATTAGCCGTTAGCTTGTTTAGTTGTCAGTAGTCATTTAGTCACAGGCTAACTGTTTCCCCCTGTTAGCAGTGTTTATGCTAAGCTAGGCTAACAAGTTCCAGCACCAAACTTAATGAAGGAGAAGTAAAAATGGTGTCATCTCCTCCAACCCTTTGACAGGAAGTGACCTGTTCCATCACGTCCTCTCAACTGTTCTACCGTCTTTTCTGGGAAGAATCAGTTCAAGCTAAAATAACAGACAGGACTTTTATTGTGAAGGGAAATGCTCCTTCAGCTGTGACAAACAAACATGAACTTTTCTGATGAGGATCGAGATCTTGGATTAGGAAGTTTATAATATTTAACTTTGCAATACTAGAAGAGTAGGTGCTTTTATTTTGACGTCTTGTGGAGGAATTACACATTAAAGTGAGATTCAGTGTTGAAAACGTTTCACTCAGTCCAACTTGGTTTGAAGAAAACCAAAGATGTTTTTAGTTTCTCGTGTTTGATGTCATTGTCGGGGTGAAAGAAAACTTTTATCATAATCACTTTGTGTTGAGTTCAATAACTGAATGCCAGATTAACTTCTGAAATACAAATATCATTATAATACAAAAATATATTTTAATATGTAAAATTTCCCTCTCTATGTTTGTGTTATTTATTTTTCAAAGAAAGTTGGATATTTTTATTTGTTACCTTTTTAATCCTTCAATCCTAAATCTCCTTTTTCACCATTTTTACTTCTATGTTTTTATTTGTGAATTAAGTAAATTGAGACGTTTGTTTTTCTTTCTGATGGTCCGGATTTCTCTTGTTTGAATGAGATGAGATCATTTTTGTGTCAATGTGTCGAGGAAGTGTTTGTTTGTTGTGTTGGACTGATTTCATGACTTCAGTTATTGTGTCAGATCAATCTGAAGGGCTACGCCACGCTCACACATCCTCCTGTGGAAGTGCCAGAATTCTCCTTCATCCCAGAAACTATGCATCCCGTTCAGTCCAGTTATTCCCAGATACAGCGATGTGAATCTTTTCCAGGCCATGATCACCAAGGACGCATTTTACGTTTATTAGTTTGGCCACTGTCATGACTTCACTTTGTTTGAGGTGACAATGAGAGAGAAAAAAAGAAGCGTCACTTTTTGACTTCCACTAAGTTCCAACAAACAAACATTTACTTTCTTCCAAAAAGCAGCTCAGAGGTGATGCTAACATTAGAGGAGTAGGCATGCTTAGCTAGTCAAAAAACTAGCGTGCATGCCATTCAGCTTGCTAGGAATTAGCGTTCAACGTGCAGATAGCATTTCTTGAGTCCAACAGAACCGTCTGTGCCACAAAATAATGAATAAATATAAAAAGATAAAAACTCGTACGAAACGTAGCACAAAGCTAAAAACACCAACTTTTGCTTCGCTAGCATAGAAGTATCGTAGCAGGGCACGGTGTTTAGTCAGAAAGCTAACAAACGAGCTCTTAGTTCCAGATGGCATTTGTTTGCTGAGACGTTCAAAATGAATACCGACGATCACCGGCCCCTTTTTTCCTGCAGCAGCTGAGCTGAGCAGACGCACTGTAGCAAAAATAAGGAGAGCGGGAAACGGTCCAAAAGCTAGCACACACGCTATCAGAAAAATGGAGCTCAAAGCTAGCGCTAAAAGGACCTGAACTTTTTTGCTGATGTATGTAGAAGCAGATGAGACAGAGCTCATTAAAAAGCAAGCAGACAGAATATTTAGCTTATACTTTATGTAAAATATGAGGAAGTTTCATTTATATAGCACGTCCTTACAAATAATGAAAAGGTACCGAATCCGAAAAGGCCCCAAAGAGCTTCTCTTTTTTCTTTTTATCTGTAAATTGTTCTTATAAGGGAGATTTCGTACGCACCATAAAATTAAAATGCCATGAAATACAGAGTGGGAGGAGTTCGAGGCAGTTTTTGAAATAAATGGTTCGATTTTTGAGTCGTTTAGATTCCTCTGCGTCAGAAAGATCAAATGGACGGTTTGAAAAAAGGAATAAACGCTCCTCCTCTGTGTGTCTGCGGTGCCTCCTCTCTGATCACGGCCTAAAACCCGACTGGGAAACGTCAGCAGGCTCGGTCCTTTTCCCTCCGTGCCATAGACGCTGCATCACGAGTCCATCCGTCTCTTTGCCAGCAGCAGTCGTCCAACTTTCTGAAGCATCCGTAACACTTCTTGTTGTGCCATTTTTTGTGTGTGTGTGGGGGGGGGGCAGGTACGGGGGCCGGGTTGGATGTGCAACTAAAGGACGAGGACCGCCGGGTGTGTCATGCATTTCATGTGTCATCTGGTCAACCCCCTTTCCTCAGGTGTGGCTGGTGTGTGTCATCATGTTATAGGCCTCACATCATTGTATTGATCATTGTTATATTGTATGGGGGGGTCGGGGGGGTCGGGGGGTGGGAGGGGTTCATATCATGAGATAGATACTGGGTTTATATTGCATTACGGTGCGATGTGATGCGTACGGACTGAACGATGACGGGCGTGTTTTTGGACCTTTATAACTCTTTAGGTTCTGAGTAGATTTTAAAGTAGCATGTTTGATTTGTTGATGATTAACGACTCTGTCGGTTTTCGGGGGTTCGTTTGGTTCTCTTGTATTTTATTGTATGTACTGTACAATCTAATGCCCTGAAGATAAAAGGAAAAATACAGTGACTCCTGAACTGCTGTGAACTAAATGAAACATTATTATTATTATTATTATTATTATATTTATTTGTTTGTTTTCTTTGCACAAGTTGGAATGGCCTTAATTTTGCTTTACTCGCTTCTATTGTGTATTGGCACAAAGTGCACCCGTTTCATTTGCAGAAATTATGATGCTCATTATGACGCTTATAATCTGAGAGTGCACATCGAAGCAGGATTGAACAAAAAACTAAAAAAAAAAAATTAAAAAAAAAGAAAAGTTCAGCAAATCCTTTTTATTTTTCATTAATCTGAGAAACAATATTTTGCATGAATATAAATACAATGGCAGATATTTTGGCTTGTACAAAAAAAATGTGAAGCAATTTGAAGAGAAAAAAGAATGTACCATTTCTGCTGTATCTGTATATATCAAAATATTTATTGAAATATGTCATACTACTAATTCTATTAACGATTAAAGGTTTTCTGAACAAAAATCTCCTTACCTGTTTTTGAACATTGTCGAGGTTGTTGGAGTTGGATCTTTTGCTTTCTGTTACTCAACTCAAGGATCTGTGTAATCATTAAAGAAAAAGTATTAAAAATTGCAAATAAATCCTCACTGGAGCGTGTGTCCATTTTCTGACGCAACGTCTCTTCCGACAGGTGAATGTCGAGCTTTTCCACAGAGGCCGTTCAGGTGTTAATGTTTGATACGAAACTGTCTGACAAACTGAGACCGAGACGTTAGACGTTATTACTGAATGTGTGTGTTCAGTGACATCAAGTGGAAAAGTCCCATTCCAAAGACCTCCTTCCTGTTTTCTCCCCGAAAGACCCAAAAAAGAAAAACGAAGCTTCAGCATCCCGACGAGGAGGTCAGCTCAGTCCCCACAAGTATAGAGAAACCATTGTGTGTGTGTGTGTGTGTGTGTGTGTGTGTGTGTGTGTGTGTGTGTGTCTGTGTCTGTGTGTGTGTGTGTGTGTGTGTGTGTGTGTGTGTGTGCGTGTGCGTGTCTGTGTCTGTGTGTGTGTGTGTGTGTCTGTGTCTGTGTGTGTGTGTGTGTGTGTGTGTGTGTGTGTGTGTGTGTGCGTGTGCGTGTCTGTGTCTGTGTGTGTGTGTGTGTGTGTGTGTGTCTGTGTCTGTGTGTGTGTGTGTGTGTGTGTGTGTGTGTGTGTGTGCGTGCGTGTGTGGGTGTGTGTGTCTGTGTGCGTTTGTGTGTCTGTGTGTGTCTGTGTCTGTTTGTCTGTCTCTGTGTGTCTGTCTGTGTGGTGTGTGTGTGTGTGTGTGTGTGCGTTTGTGTGTCTGTGTGTATGTGTCTGTCTGTGTGTTTGTGTCTGTGTGTGTCTGTGTGGGTGTGGGTGTGTCCGTGTGTGTCCGTGTGCGTCTGTGTGTGTGTTTGTGTCCGTGTGTGTCTGTGTGTGTGTCCGTGTCCGTGTGTGTCTGTCTGTCTGTGTGTGTCCGTGTGTGTCCGTGTGTGTCTGTCTGTCTGTCTGTGTGTGTGTCTGTGTGTGTTGTCGGTCAGCCATGTTGTCCCTGAATACTGATGTGTGTTTGCAGCAGGAGGCTGCTGACTGAATCTGTTCACTCTGAAGGTTGCAGGTTCAAATCCTGACTCCTGACCCCTGACCCCTGACTCCTGACCCCTGACCCCTGACTCCTGACCCCTGACCCCTGACTCCTGACCCCTGACCCCTGACCCCTGACTCCTGACCCCTGACCCCTGACCCCTGACTCCTGACCCCTGACTCCTGACCCCTGACCCCTGACTCCTGACTCCTGACTCCTGACTCCTGACTCCTGACCCCTGACTCCTGACTCCTGACTCCTGACCCCTGACTCCTGACCCCTGACTCCTGATCCCTGACTCCTGACCCCTGACTCCTGACTCCTGACCCCTGACTCCTGACTCCTGATCCCTGACTCCTGACCCCTGACCCCTGACTCCTGATCCCTGACTCCTGACTCCTGATCCCTGACTCCTGATCCCTGACTCCTGACTCCTGACTCCTGACTCCTGATCCCTGACTCCTGACTCCTGATCCCTGACTCCTGATCCCTGACTCCTGATCCCTGACTCCTGACTCCTGATCCCTGACCCCTGACTCCTGACTCCTGACTCCTGATCCCTGACTCCTGACTCCTGATCCCTGACTCCTGATCCCTGACTCCTGACTCCTGACTCCTGACTCCTGATCCCTGATCCCTGACTCCTGACTCCTGACTCCTGACCCCTGACCCCTGACTCCTGACTCCTGACTCCTGACTCCTGACCCCTGACTCCTGATCCCTGACTCCTGATCCCTGACCCCTGACCCCTGACTCCTGATCCCTGACTCCTGACCCCTGACTCCTGACCCCTGACCCCTGACCCGCCGTCCCATGATGCCCTTCAGAGCATCGACTGTGTGAAGGTGGACACTTTTGGCATCTCATCCAAACTGCTGCCAGTTTGTGCAGATGATGATCCAGAGTTTTATGGGGACCTTTGACCTTTGACCTCACATTCCCTCCTCAGCACGCAGGAGGCGGAGCTTAGCAGGAATCTCAGCCCCCAACAAACACTGATTGGTGGATGTGGGCGTGGCCTATTCAGCATTAACCGCCATCTTATCTCTTTTCCAAATGACTCCGTGTCCTGATTGGGTGGTCCAGTCTGTCAGTCACACAGTAGCCCCGCCCCTTAACTCCTCCCCTTTCCCTCTAAATGGAGCATCATGTTGTGTTGAAGACTGTAAACTAGAGACTGAGACCATAAACTCATCAGGAAAACGTTTACTGACCTGATAAATAAAATTCATAGAATGACGCTTCAAGAGTCCAGACCAGATTCCAGACCATGTCCAGGTCCAGGTCCGGGTCCAAAGTCCAGACCAGGTCCAAAGTCCAGACCAGGTCCAAGTCCAGGTCCAGGTCCAGGTCCAGGGTCCAGAGTCCAGACCAGGTCCAGGTCCAGGTCCAGGTCCAGGTCCAGGTCCAGGTCCGGAGTCCAGACCAGGTCCAAGTCCAGGTCCAGAGTCCAGAGTCCAGACCAGGTTCAAGTCCAGGTCCAAGTCCAGGTCCAGAGTCCAGAGTCCAGAGTCCAGACCAGGTCCAAGTCCAGGTCCAGAGTCCAGAGTCCAGACCAGGTCCAGGTCCAGAGTCTAGAGTCCAGAACAGGTCCAGGTCCGGAGTCCAGACCAGGTCCAAGTCCAGGTCCAGAGTCCAGAGTCCAAACCAGGTCCAGGTCCAGATCCACAGAGGCTCTACCTCACAGCTTCAGGACTGAAATCCTGGTCTGGATCCCAGAGCTCCAGGATCACGTGGTGAAGAACCAGGTCCAGCTCCAAGTAGAGAAGACACAGGAAGTCCAGGAGACCTCCATCAGGTCCTCAGGTGGACCTGACGGGGTTTCTTTGTGTTTATTGGTGAGCTGTTACCTGGATGGAGGACAGCTTCCCTGACGGTGTGTCTCCATCTAGTGGTCAAACATCAGAACTACCAGACCCCGATCAGAGAAGACACACAGAAGGACTCAACTACAGTGTGGTTCAATGAACAGAAGACCTACAATGTTGTTGTTGTTGTTGTTGTGTGCCTGTTTTTATCTCCCATTTGACCTGAATGAAGTAAAAAGTGCCTTCAAATGGAAATACTCAAATACAACTGAAGTTTAGAATAAAAGCATTTCATTCTTTTCCTCCTCTTCAGTTTAATATTTTAAATCAACCAAGAACAAAACCATGAAAACAAACTCAGTGTGCTTTATAAAGACTAAAATACCAAAAGTTTGACGTTGACATTTTAATACATTTGTTCACCAACCCTCCAAAGTCTCATGTTGTAAGATGTCTGCATGGTATTTATCATATTTCTTCTTTAAGATCATGTTCAGAATCAGATCTCATTTTAATTTCAGCGTCACCGTTTTGGAATAAATCTGCTGCCACTAGTTTCCCAAATAAGTTAATGAAGACGTAATAACAGGAATTCAAACTGGAAATCTTTATTCTTTCTACTGCTCTGTCTGGAAATTATGACCTTCCCTCCGATATTACACATGTACATTATGTTCTGTAAAAGCCCAAAATAAACACAAATGTTTAAAACAGTAAATCACTTTTAATTTAGTTCTCTCATCGGCAGGTGAGCTCATTTTAAACAGGATGACAATGAAGTGCATCGGTAGGAGAAGCCTAACAGTTTGATACATGCTCTGTTCAGACGCTTCCATGAATCCACGTATTATAGCCAACATTACTCAAATAAAAGCACTACACTTCAGCTCTTGACCTGATAGAATAAAAAGATAAGACAGATCCATCGCTAGATACAACGGTGGCAGCAATACACAGGATTGCCCAAGCAGTAAAGTACACGTTCCTTTAAGAAACAGGGAGAGAACGCGAAAAAAAACCTAACCTCTGGGTTTTTCATCCCCAATTCAAGTAGTATTTTTCTTTTTTCATGTGTTTCTGTGTTTAGATTTGTTTCTTAATAAATTCAAGTTCAAGCATGAAAAAAAAAAAAAATGGGAGAAAAAAAAAGACAAAAAGTCCAGATAACACGAGTGTTGGTGACGAAGAGGGAGGAAGAGGAGTGACATTCAGCCTTCCTCGGAGGGAAACGAAAAGCAGCAGGTGAGAAAGGTTCAGGAAAACCAATCAGGTGGGTGGAGGAGGAAAGAGGAGGCGGCCCTCTTCATGACAGACAGATGTTGAGGCTCCTGGACTCTGCAGGAGCCGACGGGCCGTGATGGCGAAAGCTGTCGACCAAACCTGCGTTGAT
This sequence comes from Remorina albescens, assembly GCA_034769265.1. Lineage (NCBI taxonomy): Eukaryota > Metazoa > Chordata > Actinopteri > Carangiformes > Echeneidae > Remorina > Remorina albescens. Next base: position 3,042,802 of record CM068475.1, on the reverse strand, counting down.
TACCGACAGGAACTGCTTCGAAGCTCTGACGAGGTCACGTTCAGGAGAAAGAACGAGAAGGAAACGAGTCAAAGTGAAAGCAGGACTTCGACTTCAGACCGACTTCCTGCTGATTATTTGCTCCTGACGGGTTTTTTACATTTTGGTTGGATTTCTTTTTTCTAATCGGACCGCTCACGTTGGCTGCAGACAGTAATCTAACTCAGGTTTGGAGCGGACGTCTCACTGGCGCTGGGCAGAGTAGCGCCCATCGCTGGGCCCGGCGCCCCGCCCGGAGCCGAAACTGGGTTTCTGTGCCATGCCTCCTCGGGTGGGGGGGCCTCGGGGGCCTCCGCCGCCTCCTATCCGCTCTCTGGGGCCACCGGGACCTCCGGGACCCCGGGGCCTCACGTCCCGCCTGTCGCCCTCCCTGGCCGACCGGGTCTTCTTCTCCTCCACGTTCAGACGGACGTCTCCTCTGAACTTGATGGGCTGAGAAGACGAGAAATGGATTCAAACTTTGTTGTATTAAACATAAACCGTCCTGTCAGTGCAGCTGAAACTCAACACGTAAACCTGATAAAACACCACAGAAGAAGAGTGACGACCATTTTGAACACAGAAAATGTCTGAGTGAAGGACCAGCTCTGCATTAAAGGAAGTCAGGACACAGAAGAGGCCTCACCCTGTTGCTGAGGATCTTCTGTACAGGATCAGAGTCGTCAAACACCACAAAGCCAAAGTTGGGCAGCTTCCCTCCGCTGTTGATCCTCAGCTCCAGGACTGTACCATACTCTGTGTGTGTGGGGGGGGGGGGGGGTTATATTCATGTTTTAAAACAACAAGCAACTAATCAGTTTGGATAAAGTGGATTTAAAGTGATATTAAATCCAGCTCACGTTCAAAGAACTCCTTCAGCTCGGTCTTGTCCACGTCGTGGGGGACGTTGCCCACAAACAGCTGTTGGGCGTCGGGGTATCTGACCGCCCTGCGACCCTCAGACTCGCCCTGCTCGCCTTCTCGCACTGAAACACAAACCTGTGAGCTGACAAACGGCCTGGTTTCTGTCTGTATTAGACTCTATAATCAGCTGCTTCTGAATGTGTGGAAACATTTTTAAAAATGAAAACAGAAAAGAGTTCAAGTGTCTCTAAGAGGTCTAAATCAATCTGTTTATCTGTGTACCTGGTCTGGGCCCTCTGTGGACCGGCGGAGGACCTCCAGGCCTCTGTTCCCTCGGTCTCTGGTCTCTCTGTGGTCTCTGTGTTGCTGTCTGGGACTCGGACTTCACCTCTGCTCTGGGCTGAAACAAACGACGCGTTAGTAAGGCATCACGATGTGGACCGTGAGGAGGTCTGAGGTGAGCAGGATCTGAAATGTACCGGTGCTGTGGGGGCGGCTTTGACGACATGTGGGGAGATTCCTGAGACGGGGACGGCCCCGCTGGGGGGGAGGTTCTTACTGGTGACGGACGCCCAGGAGAATGGCTGCAGGAAGACAGGAGGACGAGTGTTCAGGACCAGTTTCATGCAGATCTCACACCGAGGTCCCGTTCGGGATCACACCTACCCTGTTTTCTTCTGGGGCGGCGGGGGCGGGCTCGGCTGGAACAGAGGTGGGTTCTGTAGTCGGTGGGGCGGGGGCGGGACTTTTGTCTGTCTGGTCTTCGGCTGTGTGCGTCTCTGTTTGCGTCTCCAGCATCGTCTCCGACTTCAGCTCTGCAACAGCAGGCTCCACCTCCTTCTCCACCTCGGGCTCAGGCTCAGGACTCACTGCCGCCACTGCCTCCTCCTCATCACCAGGAACAGCCGGCTCTGAGCTACGAGGGACGAAAACGGGACAGTTAGAGTCGGTTTGGCGTCTCCAGGGAGGGAGAATGTGTGCGTTTGAGTCCTGATCCGTACCAGGCTGCCGGGTCGTAGAAGGGAGCAGACTCCTCCGGGGCGACGTCGGGGGAGGGGACCCTCTCCTCGATTTCCTCCACCTCGTCCTCAGACTCTGATGTCACATAAACGAGTTCAGTGAATATCACATTCCCAGCGAGACGAGCCCCACAAAACCAGATCTGACTATCAACCTCCAACCTGATTAAAATGCCCCCAATTTAAGTTCACACTGATGATGTCAGACTGCTCAAAGGAGGTCAAGGCGTCTCATCACATTATTTCTCCAGCACCAGAGAAAAACATGTACACGTGTGGATCTTTATCTGTTGTTCAGATTTAAACCATAATATTAAAAATCCAACGCAGAGTAAAGAAGCTAAACACCAGAAGCTGAAGGCAGCAGGAAAACAGGAAGAGAAATCAGGTGAAGGAGGGAACATAATTTAGATTGAAAAAGAAAGATGGAAGCCTTCTCACCCTCTGGAGGCTCAGAGTCAGAGTCGCCAAACACTTCGTCCTGGTAACGAAACACGTCGTTGTGGACGTAGAATTTGTTTGCTACGGTGCCCTGGAGGGGTAATAAAACGACTTGTAGTGGAAACAAACAGAAATGACATCATTATCATCGTGTTTGACAGAAGAAGACCACAAACCTCCGGCGCCAGAACAAAGGTCTGCATGAACTTCCTCATGGGTTGCATGTTGTTGGACAGCTCGCCCATCACCTGAACCACCACGCCCTCGTTCAGGGTGGCGTGTGCGTCCACGTGCCTGATCTTGGTGTGACAATCACGGAAACTCAAAGCCATCACTCTCTTATGGATCTCCTGATAAAAAGACCGGGGGGGGGGGGGGGGTTAGGAAATGAGCCTGGATCCTAAGAGAGAAACATTTTCACTTCCTGAACTTTCCCTTTGCTGTGAAACAAATGCAGATGCATCAGTTTGGGGTTTTCTGTATGTTTCTGTATGTCTCATAATGAACTGTTTTAATGGGATTTCTGCCGACACATCCTCTACTACTTCAGCTGCATAAATTAAACCCAGACGTTTATTACCTGACATGAACAAAAATACCAGATCAGTGTTGATATAAAACCATTACAGCCACATTAAGGCTTTTCTATTTTTCATCATTTAGTGTTTTTCATGTCTGTAATGAAGAGAGTAGCACAGAAAAGGTGAAAAAACAGAATCAGACATCCTCAGCTGTCCAAGAAAATCATTTTTGGCCTCTTAAAGTTCTTCAGAGCAGAGAACAAACACCCCCAGCTTTGATTCTGTTTCCTGTGTGTGAGACTAAAGAACGCAGTTATCTGTTGCATGAACCAGACTTACAGATTGTCCATAAACAGCCTCCACCGGTTTGCCGTTGCTGTCCAGGCCGCCGTGAACGTAGGACGAGTTCTTCCCATAAAACCTGAGCAGAGAGCGAGGCTTCGTTTGTTGGACAAATCACACGCATCATTACAACTGAATACACAAACACTGACGGGTGACGAGCGACGGCCGTACCTGTGCAGGTAGTCGGGGGCCTGGTTCAGGAGTGTGTAATACTGTCGGACAAACTCTCGCCCGACCAGCTGGGCACTTGGCTTCTCCATCACCATTTCTTTGGTCAACTGGAAATCTCTGCAGAAACAACCACAGGAAACTGATCAGCCAGAACCAGAATGATTAACTGATGAAGTCCTCAGATGACTCTGTGGGATTAATCAGGAGTTAGTGTTGGATTTTAGGGAGCAAAAAGGAGGGCCCAGATCCAGACCATCATCAGGATGGATGATGAGAAATAACTTCTGTATTTCTCTCCATAGTGTTCAATATTATTATTATTAATATTACACATCAGCACAGCATACTGACTACTCTCCTTCAATGTCATAATGTCCCCCATACAGTCTGAATTCTATTTTTTATTTTTAGCTTCATATTTGTTATTGTCACCTGTATTAAAGTAATGTAAATCAAACTGGCACAAAAATGACTAAAGTTTTATCATATCATTTGTAGAATTTTCCCCCTAAAACAGAAATGTATTTTATATTCAAGTCATGAAATTATTAAGTTTTAGTGTTAATATTCATTCATGTTCATGAATAAAGGCTGAATTCAAACTACAACAGGAAGTGAACATCACTGCATTCATACATCAGGTGGCAGATTAAATGATGCTATAACAGTCATAACCGAGGAGCAGCTGCCTTTGTGTGTCTTTGTCGTCATGTGTGACACTCCCTCCCCCCACCTCCCGACTGCAGACCCACGTCAGGTCAGCATTTAAATCCCGTTAGCTGAAATAACAACTTCCAAACTTGCAGCAAGAAGAACAACACAACAGCCAGCTCCTGTCTCATTACAGCCTCTTTTTGAAAATCTGTTTTTTTCTCTCCTGGTCCTGTGTTGAAGAGCCGGCAGCGTGAAATGTTTGATCAACAAAACGGACTCGTTTCTAATGAGTGTTTACTGCCCCATCTGGGTGCACCGACATGAAAACAGCCCCCGCTCCGGGCGCAGAAAACAACCCCAGGCATTTTCTGTTTGTGTTCACAGCGGATGAAATCGTACATCATTGGACCCAAATGTCACTCCAACAACAATTCCTCTGCATCCTTTCCTCTTTTTACATCATTTCATGGCTGGGGGGCAGATGGGCAAAACCATCCAGCATTAAAGTTTCATCACATAATCTACAAGTTTTATTCCAGACATGGAGGAAACTGATATCTGACCCCTGGTGATCTCGAGAGGCCTTTCAGCTCTGTATTGTGTTTTTCTGGTTTATAATCACATTTAAAATGCTAATTTTGTTGGTGTGATTAAAGATGCCATTTTGTAAATATGGACACGTAACATCATTTTTAGAGCAGTGAGCCTGAACACTAGTTCCTGGTGTTACGGTATTTACTCCGTGTTAAGAACCACGATTAGTAAATATAGATCAGAAGGTTAAGTGAATATAAAGCAAAATAAATCACGTCACAGAGGTGGGGGTTAAAGAACAGTCTAAGACTTTGGGGCTTTACGACAACCTCTGTCCATCAGTCAGACCTACGGCTGGAGTCCTTTTAAATTTCTTTCTTTTGTAGGACTAAACCACACGATAGAAAGATTTCTGTAATTCTCTGAAATGGCCCTGCAGCTAAAAATAAACTGCATGGTTCATAGAAACAGCACTGAGTTTCATTGCTTCAGTCATTAAAGGTACAAAAGGCTCTCCTGAAATCTGTACGGCTTTATCAGTGACCTGCAGCCGATCTGAGCGGATCCATGTTACCTTCGTCCTCAGCTGTGATGGAGAGCTGGAGTCCGTCTTACCATCAGACATTAGTCACCAAGACGCCTCCCATGAAGACACAAAGCGTGCACGCACAGACTCATGCAAAAACTGATCTGTTGGAGCAAATGAGGACACGGAGAGCAGGATGTGATTTCTGCTGCAGTGGACGCTCCTCCATGTGAGAGCATTTCAACAACAGCAGAAGGTCTGAGCATGCTCAGACAGACACACATTCTTCACCACTTCCTGTACGTTTCAGCAGCTCAGTTGATGATCAACCAGACTCAGATCAGCCCCTGAGCTCCAAACCAGCTTTATTATTCAGCAGTTAAATCAATGGATTGGTATCATATGTCGATTATCACCAAACAAAGAAAACCAAATGTGTGTGACTCATCATCCAGGACTGATCTGGTGTGATCAGAGAGCAGGTGAGTCGGAGCTGACAGCCGGTAACGGACCGTCTGCCCCACCTGCTGTTCTGGATCAGCCCGGATCGGCCCAGAGGGGGCCCCGGATGGAGCCCGTATTTCCGGCCCACATCAGGCCGGCTTCGGGCCTCAGAGATCCGGGTCTGGGCTGATTAAGGACGGATGTGCAGGCAGCATGGCAGGCGGACAAAGGCCACGCTGCGCCCGCAGCACCGGGGCCATACAGCTGCCGCCGGCCGGCCTGTGGGCTCCGGGGAGGCCGGGGGGGGCTTCCAGATATAACCTGGGCTCAAATGGCAGCCGGTCTGGGCCCCCACGGACAGCTGGCCGACCTCAGGGCCCCCAAACTGGGACAGATCCAGGACTCCGAGGCTGCCCCCCCAAACACGTGTCCCGGCCGGTGCCCCGCAGCTTTCCCCCGGTCCCTCCGGCCGAAACGAAGCCGTTAATCTTCGTGAATTTATAAACACACCACCGGGGGGAGAAGGGGGTCTATCGGGGAGGGGGGATAAGACAAAGGGGGGTAAAAGAGGGCAGGAAGGGAGGGGGGCACGACTGAATGAGCTGGAAGAGGGTTACACGGCGGCGCCGGCTATTTCCCGGAAAGCTAAAGCGAAACAGGGCAGCACTAAGGTCGGTGTAAATCGGATCTTTCAGCACAGAAACATCGCCCCCACCTCCCGGAGCTCATTCTAAATCTAATCTAATTTAATCTAATTTAGTTCACACCACCAACGTCCCGAAAATCCAACTAACACCGGCCGATGACCGCGCTGCTGCCGGCAGGAGCTAACAGCGCTAACGGCTAACCGCCAGGACGTAGACGGAGCCGCAAAGTGCTACCCGGTTAATCCACCGAGCGCCGTAAATGACGGATTAAAGGTTTCCGTTGTAACATGGCGGCAGCCGCCCGGACGGAGGAACCTACCGGCGGGTCGGTGAGCAGAAAGCGGGGCGGCTGGCTCGGATCTTCGGCTCTTCGGGTCTCCTCGGCGGCCTCGGAGCGGAGCGGCACAACGTGCGGACTGCCCGGGTACCGGTTTCAGCCCGAGCCCCCGACCCCCAGGCCCCGCCCCCTGCACGGCGAACAGCCAATCACATTCCAGCCCCGTCAGTCATCCGCCAATGGCCTGACGCTACGGCGGGTGCTCCTGCTTCTCAGCCAATCCCGAGGCGCGCAGCCTCAACGGGAGAACCAATGGCGTCACAGAAAAACGCGGAGATGCGTTCGTTTCAACCACATGGCGTCTGCCGTTTTTTTTTTTTTTTCTTTTCTATTTTCACCGCGGCGGGCGGTGCACCGGAAGCTCCTCCCCGCTGGGGGGCGACAAAACTGCACTGAACGGATTTATGGAGCGGGAAGCACCAGGAGTTTTTTATTATTATTGTTGTTGTTGTTGTTGTTTATTTGAGCATTTGACAGCATCAAATACAGCTGATAAAAAATGATGTGAAGGAAATTTAATCAGCAGCTTATTGAAATAAATTTCCTGAAACAAACAGAAAACAGCTGACAGATGAATCTTCATGATAAACATCAGCCAACATTTTATATTTGTCGTATTAGCTCAACATGTTTATTCGTTTTGTTCAGTTATTATCTTTGTCTGGTGTCTCCTGCACTGTAATTTGGAAAATTCAATAAAAAAATGTCAAAGTAACAGAAAAAATAATGTTTACATTTAAGCACAGATTGAAGGCTGATTCAAAGCTTCTCTATCAGGAGGTTCGAGGTGTGAACCTACCTGTTTCATTTTAATGCTTTTGGCTTTAACACCTTACATGTACATATAGAAATCTACCTGGATAGATATGATATGTAGATATAAAAACCTGCCAGCTGAATTTAATCCTAAACTCAGCACTGAAGGGCCTTGATGCTTCATTCTATCTGCTGACCTCCAGGAGGAGACTCCACTGCATGTTGATGGAGCTGATGTGAAGTTGAATTTCTTCCCGTCCCGTAATTAACACAAAAACCATCCTGTAAAACAGAAGTGAAAGCTTAAGAGCCCTTCTGAATTAAATAAACCACAACACCTTGTCAGTGTCCTGTTGTGGTTTAATGTTGAATATTTCAATATTTCATTAAATCACCTCAAATCATCAGATAGACAGCAAATATGAGGCATTCAGGGCCTGTAGGAGGAGAGGAGGCTGGGCACCTTTTTCTCTCAAATTTAAGAAAGAAGGAAAGTACAATTAATTTGTGTAACTTTATGGTTTATTGTGGTGCTTCTTAGACTGAAATTAACTCCCATTCTTCACCTCCTTCTCTCAGCCACAGTGTCGGAGGGAAACAGGAAGTTGGGAGCGTCCCGGCTCAGAGGAAGGAGGGACTTTAAGGCTTTGTGAATGAGGCTCAGCTGTTGTTTCATTCTGGATGAGCCGGTGGGGATGGTAACAAGGTGCCCCGGTGCTCCCGTCTCCCAGGGGACCAGGAAGCAGCTTCGTGTATGAGCAGCCTGAGTTGACAGCCAAGTGTGATGAGCTGACATCAGCTGAGCAGCGAACTCACACTATTCAGACATTTGTGCCAGTTTGCTTCGTCAAATGACATTTTCCATTTATAATGACTGAATATTTATGTTTAAAGCATTTCAATTCTTCACTGTTCGACCATTAAAAGATTCTCTGAACAAACTGAATGTGCAGGATTTCCAGTTAAAAATCTGTTTGTTTTTTTTTCAGTTTGACGACTTCAGGCCACAAAGGTTCTGACTCAATCTCAAATCATCTGTTCACTATGTATTAACCCCCCAGTCCTTCTTTGTCCATCCCTTTGTGTTTTTCAGTTTTAAAAAAGTCTCTTCAGTCTGACTCAGTTCAGACTCTGTTCTCTGGAATCAGAAAACAAGAACTAACTAAAAACACTCTCTGAATGTTTCCTTCCTTTCCAAAGAAAAGTTCCTCTCATGTGTTTGTGTTGTTCTAGAGCTGATCTGAAGTTTCTATCTTTATCTGATCAGGAGTTCTGCTCATTAATGATGAAAAATCAGCTCTAAATATCTGATTGTCTTTATTCTGTCAACACAATAAACTCAGAAACATACAGGACTGATCCAGAGACACTCTGATTGGCTGTGACATCACCCACCGGAGCCAATAGGAGCGTCTGATGTAGAGACGTGACTACAGACTTCTGACAAATAGCACCTTTGTTCTGCATTTGTTAGGATGGCATGAGTTCCATTTTAGCATTGAAATATAGAAATACAGCAGTTTCCTAAACGCGTTGAATTTCCGACTTGGAGATTTTAAAGATTTCTGCTCGTCAGATTTGGTTGAACCACAAAGATCTTGGAATAAATGAGAAAAAGACCAAACCTGAGGCGGAGGAAGAAAAAGCTGATGTCATTAAGTGAGGCCTGAGCAGAATTACTGCTGCACAAAGACCACATTCAGACTCACAGACGACACGACAACTGAAATCTGCTCTGATCATCTCGGGACAAACCGCTCAGCAAACAAACGCAGATATGAACGCATGCAGGAGATTTCCACATCTTTTCATAGTCTTTTATTCATGGAAAGAGTTCGCTCGTGCTCTCAGTGTCAGTAGAAACATGTTCATCGTCAGAAAAACTCTCAGCCTGCGAGATTTTCCCCTCATTTCAACATCCAGACAAAATAATAATCCTCTTTATTGCTTTAAAATATCAGTACACGCCTGTCCTGGTGCATGGAAAATAAAAATGGTTAAAGCAGTAGTCAAAAGATCAAAAACCAAAATACACAACACGACAAAAAGTAAAACTGAGCCCACCACCAAGAAGAGTGCAAAAACTAAACAGCTGTTTTGGAGAAAGCAAGCAGAGGGAGCATTTATTTAGAAAGTTTATTTATGACTTTACAGTTTGTCTCCTCCAGATATTGATTTCAAATTGATCCAATCAAACCCTGAACAGATTGTAGCATCTTTAGAATATCGTCAACAACATACATTTACATCAGAGGTCTTTAGTTTCCTTTACTGGGAGGACACCGTGTTAGTACAGACTGTGCACATCTCTTTTGTAATCTTTTTTTAGTGGTATATGAAAGGTCATTATTAAAAAAACAAAACAAAACAAAACAAAACCAAATAAAAAAGAATTTGCAATTAGCACCGTTACTGTGATTTTTTTTTTTTAACTTAGCGATCAGCACCTCGTCCCGTTAGCAGTGACTCGGAGTTGTCATCATGCTGCTGAGTCTTAGATGATGAGGTCTTTGTCCACGTCCTCTGCAAACACAAAGACACACAACATTCATTTTATTGTTATCATCTTTTCTTTTTGTTTTGATTTCTTACAGCAGCACAATAATCAAAACACTTCCTGTTTCGGTTCGGCGGTGTCACTGATACTCACGCTCCTTGATGCCGAAGCAGGCGGCCCACTCTTCCAGGACGATGTATTTGTCATTGTCAGCGTCGCACTTCTCGAAGAAGCGGGTGGTGCAATGCTCCATGGGAATGAGGGGGGCCCGCAGAGGAGCCAGCTCAGTGTGGGTCAGGTACCTGGTGGGACGCACAACAACACAATCACACACAGGAACGAACAAGGAGACCAGTGATGTCCGACCCCCCCCCCCGGCAGATCATCATCCATCATCTATCCTCCCTAACTCCTTATGACCTCTCCTGTTTCCTGTGGAGGAGTTTGGACTTTTTTTCAGACCTACCCGTCGGCGGGATGCTGGTCGAGCTGTCCGAACTGCCAGTGGACGGGGAAGACGTACATGTTGTAGTTCTTCTCGAAGTCGTGAGCCAGCAGGTCCAGAGAGTGCTCGCCGGCCTGGAGCCTCTTCTCGTTCTCGTAGATCTTCTTCACCTGCAGATCGAACAGACCGTTTAAAGTCACCTTTGAGATTCTCGCAGGGAGCTTTTTTCTTCTGGAGCCGTTCTTATTCTAGAAAGTCTCCTGAACGACTGACCCTGAGCTTCTGTTTCTCCGTCAGCAGGTTGTTGTCCTGGTCGCGCTCGTACAGAGTCACCAGGACGTTCTTCAGCCAGTCCCTCATACGCAGGGGGAACTCATTCAGCTCGTTGTCCAGACAGGCCTCGATGACTGCGGAGAGAGTTCATCAGCAGAGGAGTTACTGCTTTATAACGTTCTCCACTTCATCTCTGTTCTTTAAAGCAGAAGGCTGAACTGCAGCCCTGACTTCACTTTACAGTCTCAGAGTCCAGGTCCAGGTCTACTGACAGACTGTTTCCTCGCTGACCTGAGATCAGTGTAAATTTAAAACAGCTTTCCAGTCGGGTCAACAACTAACATCACACACTCGTCTGTGTGGTGTCCTCCTCAGATATCACCTGGATCTCCACTTGAACCCTCAGATCCTGGACCACGTGCTCACATGACTCAGGCCTGTGTGATGTCATCATGTTCAGTTTGAACAGAAGAAGAAACACAGCCTGCGTGTCTGGACCGATCCTCCCATCCATCAACTGAGCCCTGACAGCACAGAGCTGAACTCAGACCAGCTCAGCTTATCGTCCAGCTAAGTCCCAGAAAAACACTCAGGACTTCAGATCCACCTGATCCCTCAGACAGAACGCAGACGAACCGCAGAGGAGGAAGAAAAACACCACATTCCAGCTGAGATGACGGAATCAGTTCCCTCATAGTTCAGATCGACGGAAACAAACAGGAAGTTTTTACTGTCGTCTGATTTAATGTTGAGCTTCAGTTAAAGAGTCTGACACAACCTGTCTATAAACCTGGATCTGAAAGGTGAACTCAGAGCTGGAGGGCATGCTATCTAAAAAGAGGTCAGGAAAACGTCCCTCCTCCTCCTTTATATTGAAGTCTATGGGAAAATGTCCCTCCTCCTCCTTTATACTGAAGTCTATGGGAAAATGTCCCTCCTCCTCCTCAGTAAATTGAAGTCTATGGGAAAATGTCCCTCCTCCTCCTTTATACTGAAGTCTATGGGAAAATGTCCCTCCTCCTCCTTTATATTGAAGTCTATGGGAAAATGTCCCTCCTCCTCCCTTATATATTGAAGTCTATGGGAAAACATCCCTCCTCCTTTATATTGAAGTCTATGGGAAAATGTCCCTCCTCCTCCCTTATATTGAAGTCTATGGGAAAATGTCCCTCCTCCTCCTTTATATTGAAGTCTATGGGAAAATGTCCCTCCTCCTCCTTTATATTGAAGTCTATGGGAAAATGTCCCTCCTCCTCCCTTATATTGAAGTCTATGGGAAAACATCCCTCCTCCTCCTCCTCAGTAAACGTTTTCCTGATGAGTTTATGGTCTCAGTCTCTAGTTTACAGTCTTCAATACAACATGATGTTCATTTTTTAAATGATGCTTCATTTAGAGGGAAAGGGGAGGGGTTAGGGGGCGGGGCTACTGTGCAATTGACAGACTGTAACATCCAATCAGGACAGAGTACAGAGCAGGTCAGCTCAACCCCACAACAACATAACCACCTGACAAATTACAAATTGGAGGCGTCAGAAGAGCAGCTTACAAACCGATATATAGAGAAAAGTGTCTGGGATCCAAAGACGGAAACAGATGATCAGAAATTTAGATCATTAGACACTTTGGAGCAGATTTTTCTTCATTAAAAATATTTTTTTTTTGTGTGAGAGCTTCTGAGGCCAGCGGAGCGGTGACAGTTTCAGGAAGTGACTCAGGACTCAAGAGCCTCAAAGACAGACACATCAAGAAAAATGCGAGTGCTCACATTTGCAGGGTCCGATGTAGTCCAGGTGCAGCTTGTGGCCCTTCTTGGTTCCCTCCAGGGTGCACTTGGTGGCAAAGAAGTGGCAGGAGGTGTCGTAGGTCTTGTTGTCGGTGCCGCAAACCTGAGGAGGAAGAAACAGACGGAGAGGTTTCCATCCCTGCGGTTCCTCTGAGTATTAATGATTAACATGAATGAGTGGATAACCTGCTGTGCTGATTAACAAACAAGGATGTATGAATGCACACAGGAGATGACTTTGACTGTCAGACAGCTGGTTTAACTGAATGAGATAAAACCTCCTGTTTAATGAGCTCTTGTGTGTGAGGACAGCGTTGTTCTGACTTGGGACTCACGTGCTCGAACTCTCCCTCGGCGGCGGGGCAGGTGGAGGGGTCCTGGCAGACACACATGGGGGTGTTGCTCTCATCGACCTCACACACTTTGCCCTTCTTGCAGTGGTGGTTCAGGCAAGGATCTGAGAGAAAACAGAGTCAGTGAGGGAAACAGTGACTCCAGTGAATCAGTCCAAACACAAACACCTTCCAGTCCTTTGCTGCACATTTAGACATAAAAGATTTAACAGGCAGAATGGCGACATGACTGGGTGAACAGGAGAACTGTCATCGGAGCGTTGGTGTGTGAATTCAGCCTCTGTTCACGGAGAGAAAACGCTGCTCATGACAAACTGAGAAGAGATACTGTGAGCTGCACAGACACTGAACACTAAACAGAAGGCTCAGTATTAGTTTTTATAAAAAAAAAAACCAAACAAAAAACATTTAAAACAAACATAACCACATCAAACCTGCAACTTCTTATATGGCAGCCAGATAATATCTGTGTCTGATCATAGACATTTGTTCACCTCGGAATAAAATTCTCTGACAAAATATTTCTTTACTTCTTTCCCTTTCAGGTTCATTCTCTCTGTATTTTTACACTATATATCTTTTTTTTTTGCAGTTATGATTTTTAGCAGTCTGTACATTTTACTGTCTCCTGTTTTGGACCTTGACTTGAAGGAGAGTTTGTGTCTGTTGCACCATCAGCACGTTCGACTGGAGTTAATGGGCAGAACTCAGGCAGAACAAAGTGTCTGCTCCAGTTTGTACAGTCTGTACAGTCTCTGCAGCAGTGTGTTTTCCTGTTGGCACTGAGCTGCCTATTAAAGCCAAAGAGAACCTGTAATTACAGCCGTCTCTTGGCAGAAGCAGCCGCTCGGTCATTACAGCTGTCTGAGGATTGATGCAGCTCTGCAGGAGATGCAGCTAAATCACGCCATCACCGAGTGGATCAAAGAGCATGACACGTTTTATCCCCGTCAGTGTGTGTCCATACAATACACACAGTGGACACACTTTTCAGGAGTTTCTAGGGTTTGATCAACTCTGAATTCCCTAAATATTGGAAATAAAAACAAAGCTTAAACCTGTACAGTTCACAAGAACACAATAACAACCTTTGCTAAGTTTTATCTTTTACTTTCATGTGCAGATGAAACAAAAAAGATTTCACATTGACTGGCAAACGTTTTAAATCTAATTGTCTGCTGTAAATGTGTATTGGTCATAAATGAATGAATATGACATTATAAAATGTTTCCATGCTGCAGAATTAACATTTTCACCACAACATTAAAGCAGGATGTGAAACTAAAGGAGAATATATGAGGATTAAACATAACCCCATTAAAAATACTGGTGGTTTATTTAAACACGTCACAATGTGGTGACCATTCAATTTTGGGGTGAAGACTTGAGCTATAATCCAGGTTTGGATCAGACCCCGGGGTCTGGCTCCTACTGGTTCTGGTTAAGTTTCCAGATTAATGTAAAAATCACCATAAATGAAAAGACCAAAACATTTGTGTTTGTGAACTCACTCTCAGCAACATCGTCTTCGATAACCTCGATGGCCTCGTCAAACTCTCCGACCTCAACCTGCACTGGGTTGGCCCCAACCTCAGGCTCCTGGGGAACATGAGAGGTCAAAGGTCAGACTGTGGGCGGCTACAAGATACAAGGAAAGGAAACACAATGATTTCTATCTGCCTGTTTCTGATGAGATAAAGTTCTTCTGAATTTGTGTGAGCGGTGGATGATTTTCGTGCAACTTTGTCTATTTCTGCTCGAGGTCCACTGAGACCAAACCACTTAAATATCACTGGTTTTCTTTGTTGAGACGTCACCACTAAAGACGGTTCCTCCCTGAGCAGCAAGACCATAATATCCAACAACAACAAGCAGCTGGGTCCACATGTGGTGAGGCCACGAAAAACGTAATGGATTCCTGACGGGCTGGCGAGCTGAGTGAGTGGCTAAAATTAACAGCTGTGGGATCTCTGGTCCCGCTGGAACACTGCAGCAGGAAATGATAAAAAAAAACGTTCACAGACTAATTCCACAGGTCCTGTACCAGGATATTTCTGTAGCTTGGTGTTGTTTGTAGTCGGTTTATGGAGGATATTGTACTGTGTTAAAAATATTTGTAATTATCATTTTTGCTTTTCTCTGCAAGACAAAATAATCACGAGAGAGATGGATTTCATGGGTTTTTTTGTGAGCATTGTTTGTTGGGAAGGTTTATTGGAAAGCTTCAGACATTTCTAATGGATTTCAGAGAAATTTAGGCAGATTTAGTTCATTATTGGTCCTAATCCAAATCTGGGATTTCCACCGCTGACAGATTTAACTGTGAGTGAACCTTAGAGGCAGCTGCAAAAAGGAATACTGTAGATTTTATGCCTCATATACACATTTAATGTTTTGTGCGTAGTGGAAATCAAACAACTGAAATCTAAATGGCTGACTTTGTCTGCTGTATTCACATTATCCTGCTAGTTTTACTAAAGCGGGCAGATAAATGTAATGAAGTGAAAAATTGGGGTGGGACTCTCTAGGTACCTCGTGATTCAATTCAATTATGAATTGAGGGCTCTGATTCAATGATGCAACAATTATGGACGCATCAAAATTTTGAATGTATTTTAAATCCGCTTCACCAACCTGCCAAGGAACTACAAACTGAAACTAGCTTTGGGTTTAATCCAGCATGTTCACATACCAACAGTCATTAACGTGAACCGTCCTTTCTTTCACACTGTGACTATTTGCTAAAATAAAATAAAAAGTAAAACAACACCTTTGAAATGTAAATGTAAAGAATAAATAAAGTACCTAAAAACTGCATCTAAGCACAAAACTTAAATCATTTCAACACAGCTAAAAGAAGTACGGAGCCTTCAGCGCACTTTGAGTTTCACATTGTTCACTGGCCCAACAGGTATTTAGAAGCTAATGAAAGAATAAACAAACAACCCCAGACACACAAAAGACTGTCATTGATAAAGAAATCGTCTTTTTGTCAACCATCAATCCCTGCTGTGTTCTTTTAATTTGGTAATCAACCGGAAGTGAAAGGGCCGCAAAGAGCTAGCTAGCGGTTAGCCTCGCTATAGACTAACGTTAGGAGCTAGCTAGCGTCCAGCCGTTGCTACTTGATACGGCTAAATCCAGAAAACTCAGACGGTGAAAGTTGTAATTATCAGGTCATACAGTTAGATGCTGATATTCAGTTACAGTTAATTCGTGACACACCTGAGCAGAAATACCGGGCAGGTGCCGGCTGAAGGCAGCTAGCCGATGAGTTGGGCTAGCGTTAAAGCTAACAGATGGTACGGTCCACAGCGGGGGCGTCTGAATGTGTACACAAGACTCTACTTCTTCTACCCGGCACCAATATACGAAACATCAAGTAATATTTATAATCTGTGTTAAAGATTTATATAAACAACCGGACTCCCACCAAACTGATATTTTTGTTTCTCTCTTTTGGGCGGTGGCTCCTTTCCCATAACCCCTGTAGTTGGGCCCGTTCTGCCCCATGTGTCCTTAATGGGGCTTCGGTTAAATGGAGCTGAGTTCTGTCCCGTCTTTACTCTGAAGGCTGAAAAGGAGGCCTCTGTTCGCAGAATGAGACTCGGCTTCATGTGAAACACTGAAGCAGTCTGAGCTGTTCAGCTGTGGACGTTCACACATTAATCAGTAGAACAAATCCAGCTGAACTTCTTTGGCTGCAGAGTCCAAAACCCACAAAAAGCCCCATCACGGATCAGATCAGGTCTCTGAGCAGCTGCAGCCAAGTCCAGTCCAGTCCAGACCAGACCAGACCAGAGCACAAGGATTTATTTGGCTCCGGGTTCCCACAGAGACCGGAGGAGCCCTGATGAAAACTGTGCAGAATTTAAAGGATATTTCCATTTCAGTACAACGTCAGTCTTGGGCATGCATTGCAATTTGATTGCACAAGAAAGCTGTACATTGACAGCTGGGGAAAAAAAACCCCAACTAAAATATTCTAGAAAGAGCTCAGGAAAAAAGGACACAACTCCTTAAATAAAGTCAGAGGGTAAACTCAGTCTGCTGATGAAGCTCTCTGAAGGGAACCAGTTTTTTGTTTATTTGATTCTTTGGTGTGTTTCACTTAAACAGGGTGAACATCTGGACTGACCTCAACAACTGGCTCCTCAGTCACTGGCTCTTCCACGATGAGCTCGTCCTCAGTCTGGACACACACACACACACACACAAACGTTAAACCATTATCACTCTTGCATGTGAACACTTGACTAAAGGAAGTCAGAAGCAGATGATCTCACACATATGTGCATCCACCCAACTGCACACTGGAAAAAAAAACACACACACACACACACACAGCTGTCACACACACTCCCACGGTGTATTCTCACAGGGGCTTTAGGAACACAAACATTTGGTCCACATAAATTGCATTGTGAACACACAATTATCATGCACAGACGCACACACAAAGGTACACATGGTAACACACAGAGGAAAGGAGAAAAGAGGACACACACACACACAGTCAGGAAAACACACAGAGAAAGGAACATGCTCATAAGGACAAAAGTGGACCACACAGACAGACAAACAGACACACAGTATAACTTACAGGAGCAGCCATGGCGTGGCCAGCCAGACACAGGAGGAAAACGATCCACACCCTCATCTTCAAAGTCTGTGGACACAAACAGGTGAACAGGTGAACAAACCATTCCTCCATTTTAGTGGCGGGACGTTGGAAGAACTTCCCGTCAGGATTATCTCAAGTCAGAGTCATCATTCAATATTATTACAGAGAGACATTAAAATGTGCTTTAAACTCTTAAAAGATTGTTTGAAGTCACAAGGTCCTGTAGAAATAAAGAAAAGTAATAAAAACAGCAACAAAGTGAGACATTTTTCTTTGTCACACGAAGAATCAACTTCCTGTATTTTTTTAATCAGGCTCTTTTTAATACAAATGATTAAAGTCCAACTGACACAGTAAAACTCAACTATTGAGTTTCAAACCTTAGTCTTTGAATGTCTGTCACATATGAGGGCATTAATGATTGTCCCCAGTCATGATTATCTCTGTGATGGAAATTCACAACAATCAACTTATGCAGGATTTGTTGGTGAGGTCTAAACAGCAGCAGCTCTTATCTTCATCATGACGACAACAGGAGCATCTGGGCACAACATGTCCTGCAGCTCCGTCTGCACAGAGAAGGACGACCTCCAGCTTCTCAAACAAAACCTGTTAGTCTCAGTTTGCTGGATCAAACTGTCTGCGGCTGTTTGGGGTGTCACTGAATAAACAGAAGCTGACTGGACACAGAACTGTGACGGACCATTACTTCAGTTTCTAATATGGAAAATTCACAGCTTCTATTAGTAAAGAAATTCACGAATTTCCCATTTGAGGAAGCCCCCTGTCCGTCTGCCTCTCCATTCTAACTGTCTGAGCTTCCATTGTTAAAGCCCCGATATAAAACTGCATCACTTCTTTCATCGTGTCTCATCTAAAGGACTAAATAAGGGCTCCTTTGTCTGGTAATGGAGCGTGACACTGCTTGGTCTTCGTCCCTCGTTTTGAATTAGTTATCTCCCCCTTCCACTTCCATGATGTCAGCTGTTTCACCCAAACATCCAGAAAACAGCCGCTATCCCTGTCGACATCAGCAGACATATGGTGCATCAGGGCGCTGTAGGTTCAAGTGTCTGTAAACATCAAAGTTCTGCCGCTTTATGTCATTGTTCACATTTTTTTCTTTTGGGGGGGGGCTGGAAATGCTTCATGCAAGAAAGTGGATACAGTATGAGCACGATGCTGCAGCAGATCAGCGGGGGATAGTGAGATTTACAAAGCAGAGCTGGGCATAGTTTGAATTCCTGCACCTCGGATTAGAGGGCAGCAGGTTCAAACCAACAAAAGATCGAGAGGGATGTTAAACTTGGTCAACTTCTGTCAACAAGTGCAGGAATGATCAAATCAGACACTGGAGGCGAAAGATGATTAAAAAAAAAAGGTTGCCCCCAGAGGAAACTAAAGCTGACATTTCAGGGCAGCAGAGCTTCTCAACATTGAATAAATTGACTTGTTTAAACACATGCAGGAAAAAGGGCGAAGTTTGCATCCATCCATGGAGAAGTGGAGGGTGTTAACACGCTGTTTGACAAACCGTCCAGCTGCATAACAGCGTTCTGTCAATGGGCAACTATAAAAATATGTTTAGTGTTTAACTTTACGCAGATAGCTTCATTTTCTTGTCACGCTCAGATGGTTTGACATTTACTTTTCTTGTATGAGATGTAGCGTTCTTTCCCTCCTCAGAGCAGGTCGCTACAAGTTTCACCATCAGATAAAAACACCTCCATTCCCTGCGGCCATGTTTGCTCAAATAGCGATGTTTATTTGTGTGATGACAGCAAGAATTTACAGAATCAGTCACACGAGCATCTGACATTTAACATCTCAAGCCTGGGACAGAATCCCTCTTATATTTGTTTTATTTAAATAATAATCCAATATTCATTATTTGGTTGTACTGTATTCATTTGTAAATCTATGGCATTTCAGAAGAGACAGACTTGGTCTTCATTAATTATGAGTAGGGTATTAAAAAGTTCTTATACAATTATATTACAGAGGCTTTTATTTTACAGAGTCTTCCTCGGGCTTCTGTACATTCGACAGATGGTGGCAGATTTTATAGGAAGTGAATTATCTGTAAACTGGTGTGAGAATAAACACTCTGAGGTTCTTGAATAAATCTGGAGAATAAAACTAAACCTCAACATGAACCTTTGTCGTCTTCCAGCTTCCTGCAGACTGAAGCAGGACTTTTACAATGGAGGTCAGTGTTTGTGAAGGTCTGAGGAGTCCTCGGGCTCGGATGTGGAAAAATACAGCAAGTCTGGCAAAGGTGACGCCTCCAAACAACATGTACACAAGGAAACTTCTCTGTAGCTTTGAAAAAGCTGAGCTAAAAAAAAAAAAAAAAACGGGTGTGGAGGGGGCGGTTTTACGCTGACGGGAAATTTTGTGAAAAGAAGCCCTGACACGTGTTTAAGTGGCGCAAAACATGATCGCAAACGGGGGAAAATAAAAGCCAGGTCTCGTCTCCAGAAAAGGTCGATGTTTGGTTTGGAGGGACACGGCGTTCTCGTTCGAAACGTTCACTTCACCATGTTCCTGTTTGGTCAGACAGAGAGAGATTCGGCTGGAAGGACAAGGCCGGACGGGTGAACTGACGCAACAGCAACACAAATTATTTTATTTGGAAAGCTGCTCTCATAATCAAACAGGGCCGAGGCTAAAAGGGAAAGTTGGGGCTCATGAAGGCGGCCTTTCTCCCTCAGATATTTAATTTGGGAGGTTAGTTAGGTCAGCGAAGGTAAACTCACTAGGGAGGAAAACAACCTGGACTGAGACGTCTGCTCACGTCTTTCTCTGACTGTCTGATTTTAGAGAAATTCTTTCTTCTTCTCCTCTGTGACATAACAGGCTGGAAAAACAACCTGCAGCAAACTGGAAGGACGGACAAACAGCAGAGGCTTGCAAAGCAGAGACAAATATTGAGACACAGCTGCTGAATGAACAGTTATTTCCTGTCTGGACCGAGAATCACCTCATCTGATCAAAAAGTCAATTTTTATGAAAGATCTAAACGTGTCCCACTAAAACCTCGTTCACCATTTCAAGAACCATGAACATGAAAAGACTGAATTCTTCTCTGGGAACTGGATCAAAATCACATTTTCAGGCCGATCTCTCACATTCTATTCCACCAACCAGTCCACTAACTAGTCTTCAACCATTCCTCCAACCAGTTAACCACATCAGTACGTAAACAAGACCAGGACCAGATTCAAAAACCTGAGTTTCCTCTCTCTCACTGTCTGGCTCAGTCTCGGCCTCCCTTTCCTGATTGATTAGTAATCTTAATAATTGCGGGATGATTTTGTCTTGTTAGTTGGTTGGTTAAATGGACTGATGGACTGATGGACTGATGGACAGGGTGCTGTTGATTGACAGGAAGTTTCAAAATAAAAGCAGGCAGCAGGTTTCATCTTTGGCCCAATTCAGACTATTGGTCAAAGTTTCAGTCAGGACTTGAACTGTTTGTCTTTTTTTATTTCACACTTGATTATTTCTCCTTTGCTTTGTATTGCTTCTCATCCCATTTCTCTTTGTTTTTATTCCTTAATTGTCTCATCTTGTTTCTTCTCTCTCTTTGCTGATATTAAACTCCAGGTTTGTCTTCTTCATGAAAAACCCCCAACAGCAGCACAATCCTTCCTTCCTGTGGGGGGATTAAGGCTTTTCTAGTAGTTGCCAAGCTGGCCTGATATTTCCCAGAATCCTCAGCTCCTCCTCCTCCTCCTCCTCCCTTTTGGTTCAGACCTGCCACCTCAACAATCAGACTGAGACTCTGAGTCTCCACCTCACTCTCATGTTGTCTGCAGAGAAACACCTGGACTCACCTGGACAGGTGAGACCAACAACAGGCACCTGATGGTGTCTGCCTCTGATCAGCTGTCATCTTTTTTTTTTTTTTTTTTAATTATGATGAAAATCTTTTAAAGTAAGGGTCAAAGTTAAAGGTCTCCTCTGTTCTAAATAATCTAACAATGAAACCTCCACTCCACTGCAGATTTAAAGTCAGAGACATCAGAGAGTTGAACTTTTAATGGTTTGTTTAGCTTGTTTTTGGAAAAAAAGACCAAACCAGGTTTATTTGGTGCATTAACTTCTCTGTTCTCCTGTTTCCTCCACATTAAACCTGCTGCAGGTCCAGACCAGGTGATGAGGTCTGGATCATCCCAGTTCGGCCAAGAGGGATCAGGTCTAGACTCTTTGCAGACCTGGATTCATGGAGGAGGAGGAAGGCGTCTCCTCCAGCTCTTCGCTCTCTCTCTCTCTCAGAGTGACGACCTCGACACTTGAAGGCGTCCGATTTAACTCGCTGAGCGTTTTTAAACAGCTGGCCACCAGTCACCATGACAACCCACATTCTTGTACAGGGGAGTAATTGGAGAGGCAGGGGGGTCACAAAGGGGATGGAGACGGACAAACATTCCCAGTCCTCTATCTGACATTCCCAGTCTTCTATCTGACGTTCCCAGTCCTCTGTCTGTCCCCGCCTCCGTTCCTCTTCCTCTTCTTTCTCTCCAGAACTCATTTTAGAAAAGTGTAACTATCCAAAAAACAAAGCTCTACTTTCAACCAATTAACCATAACAATAAGTCAAACAGAATCACTTCATTAAATCTATAATTAATCCCCCCTCCCCAATAAGAAGCCCAAACCCACAGTGCACCTCCTCCGCCATCCTCCCCCTCCTCCCTCTGTTGCCGATGTGGCACACAATACCTCCACAGAGAATGAGAGCTCATAATCAGCCTGTTTACCTGCAGGCAGTGATTTTCCTGGCAGCTGTTTGCAGTAATGACAAAGCATCTTTCAGGCTCTACTCGCTGCCTTTAAACCTTTTAAACTGGAGTTCAGACACATTCATGAGAAAGTTTACGTTGTAAACAGGGAATCTGCGGTAGGTGATTCACAATAACAGGAAAAATTATCCCTGGGTTCCTTGATAAGTTTTCCTAAATCTGCAGATTTTGTTTGATTTATTGCAACGAACTGAATAAGTTTTCAGCATTTAAAAGTTTGGCTTCTGCAAAAGTTTGACTCCAATTTTTTTTTTTTTTTTGCGTAGCTGTGTCCTCTTCATAATGATGTCCAACGTCTTTTGTGTTTAACTAAAGTCACATGATAACAGACAAAGAAGCAGCAGGAGATTCTTCTTACCGTCAGCTTTGCAGAGCAGGAACACCAGGAGAGAAGTCAGCTGTGTGCAGGCCCGGGACGATCTAACTGCCTCACCACTTCACTTCACAGAAGACATTTCCAGGGGGGACGTCCCAGTTAGGACGCACACACCTCCCCCCTCCGTCTCCCCCCTTCAAATCTTCCCATTACACCGTGTTCCTGCCCAGGCAGGCGGAGCTTAACTTTAACTCCCTGTTCCCACAGACCCAGTCTGGACTGGAAGAGGCAGCTTGTTTGTAGATGAGGAGCTTAAGAGTCACCACGTGTCCAGAGCTAGACCAACTGCTGATGTTAAAACCTAAATGAACCCAAAACCAGTCAATTATAAACACAACAGGATATTAATACCAACTAAAGGAAATTTGAAAGTATAGTTTATTTATTCCCATTGCATAGAAAATGGAAAGTTGCATTATTATGTTTGATCAAATCACTTGCTGAGGAAGTTAAAGAATCAGAAAAATAGATCTTTTATAAACCTTTACAAGCCACATTAAGTCTTTTTTGTCTTCTTTGTTCTTCTTCTTTAAAATGCCCCTAAAAAAGTCCCCTAATATTTAGAATCACCTCAACTTCAGCTGATTCTGTCTGACTCAGTTCAGACTCTGTTCTCTGTAATTGGGGAAAGCAGCTCAGAAAACAAGGACTAATTAAAGACACACACTGAATGTTTCATGTAAACAATACAAACAAGTTAAAGAATTAATTTACCTAATTAAGCCCCAATATCAACATTTCCCCAGTCCCAGTTAAAGATGGCGTCACCTCACCTGTGAAAGTAAAAGCAACATGATGCTATTAAAGAAGAAGATGGTCTTCATTTATCTTCATGAGGGGTTTTAGCTGTGTCTGTTTTCAGGGTCTTTGATGTTTGCCTCCCTGACCCTCCTCCGAGAGGTCAGAGGTCAAGCTCAGACAGGCACAGCAGCAGTCCACTGTGGTGTTGTACCTGCAGCAGAGGGAACACATGTCAACTGACAGACCAGCTGAAACTGGTACCTGTGATCTGGACTGTGTCTGTGTGGAGTTTTTATAGAGAACAAACATGTGAGGAGTAAAATGTTTGTGATCTTTATCTAAGGTTAAGTGACGTGTCATGAATTTAGTGTCATGTCAGACCACATGATGGAGGATCATAGGACTGAATGACGGATGTCCAGTAGATGGTTCAGACCCAGGACTCTCTAAAGGACTTGGACTTGATTCAGGAACCAGGACAGAGAGAAATGTGGTCTTATGGGTTGATTGAAGTACAGACTCCTGCTGGACTCTGGACCATCAGTCAGGATTTCACTGAGCTGAAGGAAAGAGATAACCAAGACCTGGATCCAGGGGCGCAGGTCTGGTCTCAAAGACAATATAGTAGTGGAGTCTGCACACACCGATTTAGCAGGCAACGAGGCATTAAAACTGTTAAATATTGATATATTTATGAAATAGAATAATACTGATACAACCATCATTTTTCTGATAAGAAATATAAGTCAGGAGGTGACGTTAAGGCTGAATGTTCAGCGAACAGCAGCTTCACAGATCCAAATAAACACAACTGAGGCCTCATCACGGAAGTTACCTGGCTAGGCTAATTAACGTTAGCCATCAACGGCCCTCACGACCTGGCTGTGAACAGTCCACGTTTCTCCTGTAATTCTAACAAACACCACCCCCAGGATAAAAATAAACACCAATTTTAGTGCCCAAACCTAGCATCTTTAAGAAAGCTAACGTTTTTTACTTTAAGTCAATGGAGTTCAACATGGCAATAATTAGCATCGCGGCTACGGGACAGTTTGACGCAGCTATAACGTTAGCCCATCGACTAATATTAATTGCTAGCGTAACTTTAGAAATATCGTCCCTTTAACATCTCATCTAAGAACAGCTGGGTCTAAATAAACAGCCACATGTACCTTCTTTAAATGGAAGAAGTTATACAGTCCAGGCACAACTTGCCTGCTAACCTCCAGCTAGCCGCTAACGCTAGCTAACACAGTTCCCCAGCTAGCGTCGTCAGTTAGCCTCAGTGGATGTTAGCTGGTCTCAGTTTTAAATCGACGGGCCTTTATCGGTAGTTTCCTCCTGAAACCTGCAGCAGGCTGCTGGTCTTCAGGTGGACATTTGGAGAAGAACTCAGTTCCTGCTGGTCAGACAGTGAATAATGTCTGCATTAAGAAAAACATCTGACTTAATGTTGGGTCCAAAGATAATGCCAACAGGGTTGTTCAAAACCTGGCAGGGACGATTCAGTCCTCCCAAAAACATGGTTGTGACGCGTCGTCACCATCCGTATGCAGACCTAAACCAAGACCTGGACCGGGATCTGGGTGGAGGACTGAGTTTGGAGACCGAGACGTGATCAACAAAGACTCCAACTGGTGGATCCTGGTGGTCCAACAGATCCATCATGTTTTCACTTTTAACCTTCAAAACTTTCAGACCTCGAGCTATCATGTCGTCAAAGTGTCCTTGGCCCACGTTGAAGGTCCAGACCTGGACCTCACGTGGGCCTGTGGATCCATGATGGAGTCTGTGATCTCTGGGGACGTTTAATAAAGATCTGTTGCATTGTCTCAACGTTACTCACGAACATCTGACTTTCTGTCAGTGATTCAGGTCTGGGGGGGAAACTCGGCGCCATCACACCTGCCGATGGCACACAGACAGAAGCAGAAGAGCTCAGTGTCTGTTCCCACTGAGCTGATGTGAAAAACAGCTGGACGGGAGGGAGGGAGGGAAAAACGCTGCTATGCAACGTGGCGTTTTCCATTCTGCCTGGAAGCCACAGTCCAGCCGAAGATGAGGAGGAAAGCAGAAGGAGGAGAAAGGGAGGAAGGAGGTGAGGTCATACCTCATTTATTCTCTCCTTCACCCGCCTCCTTCTCTCCTCAGCTTGTCTCTTCACCCCCCCCCCCCCCCCCCCCTTCTGTAAACGTGGCAGTGCTCTCTCTGTTTGACTCAACATGTTTTATAGACGATGAATATCTACAGCTGCAATTATACTGATTTTTTTTCAGTTGCTGCTAAATTATCCTTCTGCAGGTTCAACCACGTCCAGATACGACACAGTCACACAATCACTGCACTGATCGCACACTCACAGACACACGTCTCAGCGCCACGTCACACACTCAACCTGAAAAAGAATTTGACTTGAAAAGGGAAAAACCCTCAGCTCATTTCTGAAGCTCTAAATGTGTCCTACACATTTCTCATTTGAAAATGTGTCATTTGTTTAGACATCCACATTGAAAACTTCACTGATTGGCTAATTGATTGGAGCTGGATGCACAAAACAATTAATTTCTTGGCCAAATGACCGATATTGTAAATTATGGGATGTTGTTGTTACACTGAGATATTCCAGAGTTACATAATTTCAGATTTATGCAAACCAAATGGACAACTGCTGTCCTCCTTAAACCTTCATTCTGTCTATTGACCATCTGGGGGCGACTCCACTGACCGTAAAAGAAGTCAGACTGTATTGAAGTCTATGGGAAAATGACTCAGTAAATGTTTTCCTGATAACTTTATGGTCTCAGTCTGTAGTTTACAGTCTTGACGGCATCAGTGATACACTAGTGATGACTTTTAAATGTTGACTGATTAGAGTGAGCTGCCACCATCTTGGCCGTGTCTGACTCCGCCCCCTAACTCCCAGATAATGGGAAAATGGGCAAAGAGGTGGAGCCTGTGGGGAGCTGAAGTTCGCCACTATCTGTCAATCACACACCTCATACCTCACCCATTTGTCAATCAAAGAGGCTACACCCCCAACTCTCCATCATTTTAACCTCAACAGGAAACAGCCGAGTTCTTCAAATTCTCTCCTCAGTCGTCATAAAGGAGGAACTGATCTCCAGAGACCAGAGCAGTTGTTCCAGACTGGAAACATGTTGACATTTAACATCGGAGTCTATGGGAGTGACTTGCTGCTGGATCCACACTCTAGTGGTCTCTAGAGGATTTGCAGATCCTGCAATACAGAACAAGGGAAGAGAAATTTATGGACTTTAAATTTAAAGTCAATAATAACTTTTATGATGTTTTTCTTCATTTAATTTCAGTTGAAGCTGCTGTGGAGTTTTTATTTTGGGTTTAATTGTTTCACTGCTCGACAGATTGGAGAAGCCAACACTTACACCTTGAATTATTTTCATATGGGCAAAAAAAGAAAATCCCCTTATAAAGACCCATAATTAGTGTCTGTGAGTTTATACTTCTGCATGTGTTGCTGTTATGTGACGAGGAGGAGGAGGAGGAGGATGATGAAGAGGAGGAGGAGGAGGAGTGAAGGCAAAACATCCATCAAAGTGAAAAGGCTCCCTGTCCCTCAGTGTACAGTAGTAATCATTTTAAGAGCTGCTGTGACTTTATGAAGGAAATAGTGGTTAAAAAAGGAGCTTTGATGTTTGTTATTGGGTTTAAATATTCACCCCAAACCTCTGCTGCCTTCATCCTCATCCTCCTCCTACTCTCTTATTTGTGTTCAGCTGAGTCTGAGAAGTGAACTGATACTGACCACATTCACAGAAAAGGGATTCATATTTAGATTAGAAAATCTTTAGATGACTCACTGATTCCCAGCATACTACAATGTCTAAGTATAAATCCTGTTAATATGTTGGTTGTTTTAATGAACGTTTCACACCAAATGAAGATATTTTTAATATCTGTAAAGATTTTACTGTGAATATTTCACATAAACTGATTCAGAGGATGTTTACATGATGACTTGAAGGGACTCATTTGAACAAACAGAATGGAAATAAAAGTGCTTGACACTTTGGGCTGAATGACTGTGACGTGACTGAGCAAGCTGTTTGTGTGGTCCAGGGAAGTCTGGGATTCAGTCAAACCCTGATGGAGGGTTACAGGCTGTAATCAGACCGGATCAGAGCACAGAACCAGAGTCACCGCTGGACCGCCGGGATCATCATCCAGGTTAGAAGGGTCCCACAAATCCCACGACAAGACATGTTTACTGGAGAGCAGATGGACTCATGGTCCATCTATAAACCTGGACCTGGACTCTGATTCAGATCAATAAATCCTGCAGTCTGGTCTGATTTCTGCCAAAAATCCCAAAAGTTTATTTTTCTTCATAATCAGACTAGTATTTAAATGGAGTTTGGTTCAGACGTCCTGCAGAGACTTTGTCCAGCTGTTTGTCTTCATGCCTCATAACTGATCAGGACACGAATCAGGACTCCTCTAAATACAAAAATCAGGTCTTGCTTCAAATAATCATCAAATACGAATAATGTTAAATTAGAAAAAACTGTCACATCCACGGTGAAGCAGCCGTGACAGTTTGGTGACGTGTAAACGGTTGGACTACAGCTCAGACACACACACCCACTGCAGTGCAGTAAAAAGTTCTTTCAGCTCATAAAAACAAATGTTTGTGCTGAAGTGTGATGGATGAAGGACAGAACTGGTCTTATTCCAGTCACATTGTATTGAAGTCTATAGGAAAATGTCACTATTCCTCACCTGATTTACTACCTCAGTTAACATCATATTGTTTTCAACGTGGTTTTATGTTTATCTGAGATGAAGGTTGTTTTCTATAATCAATTGATTCATGTAAAGTTTAGTTCTGTAGTTTTAACATTAATTTTGATCTATTTTAACTCCTTTTGAAATTTTTTTTTTTTTTTTTCAGATTTGTGTCTTGTCCTGATGTGGAGGTTTTTTGAGATTTTCTAATTAGGGCTCCTGTCGTGGTGATGACTGAGCTGGTAGTTAGCGAAAGGATTTTGGTTTTGGCTTCAGGTCGGACTAGTTTTCATGTTCCTTTTTCTCTTTTTTGTTATTTTTTCACCTAACAGTCCAAACTGTGTGTCATGAGTCACAGTGTGTTAACCTGCAGTGAATAACTGGTTAGGTTACTGTTTGAGCTTCAGTCTTTACCTTCTTGGTAGTTTTTCCTTTTGCTGGTCACTTTATGTCTCTTGAGATGAACCTGAGTCTGATCTCAGCTTTGTATCTCGGAAACTGACACTGTGTTGGCTTTGTTTATTTCATCAACCTGCTGCTTCCACTCAGAACCAGCTTCAGGTTCACACTTGCTTTTTGCTCATTCAGCAGAAAACTCTGAATTGCTCTCCGAGCTTTCAATCTGTTCAGCAAAAGCACAGAGGCTTGACGGGAAACAGGTGCCGACAGCCAACGGGCTCCTGAATGTCACAACATTTGAATCCAGTGTTTGAGTTCCATTCGGCAGATTCAGAGTTTGTCATGACGGTGCAGCATCAGCCCAGAGCCACTGATGACTACAGGAATTCATCTTCTTCTGTGGTCGTTATGATGTCATGGCTACTGCTGACATCAGA
The DNA here is from genome assembly GCA_034769265.1 of Remorina albescens. Classification (NCBI taxonomy): domain Eukaryota; kingdom Metazoa; phylum Chordata; class Actinopteri; order Carangiformes; family Echeneidae; genus Remorina; species Remorina albescens. Next base: position 3,014,022 of record CM068475.1, on the reverse strand, counting down.
TAAAACCACATACATGTTCCTGGTCATGTGACTGAGTCTCTGTTCTCATCTTCTCCATATATTTCCCTCCGTGTCTCTGAACATTACATGAATCTCTGCAACTTTGACGGGTGAAGACAAGATCAGTGTCGAGGTCTAGATGAACCTGTATCACATTCCGATCTGATCTGGGTCCTGGTCTTCATTTTTTCAGTTTAGGAACGCAAATCAAAACTGGAATCGTCAAAACAAGGCAGCTGTACGGGGCGATAGCAAATGCCACACAGTTCAGTGTTGTTGTTGTCGACGTTCACGTTCCTGCAGAGATGGACTGAAAAGAAGTAGCGTGTGTGTCCGCTGTTATCACCTGTTCACTGGCATTTTGTTGAGTTTGTGGTCCAGTTTTACTCCTGAAATGATAAATTACAGACCAACAGCTTCAAAAGAGCAGTTCACAAACTGATGGGGGACCCTTTAAAACTGACCAGGAACTATAAGAGAATCTCTTTAGTGTCTTTACCAACGGAGCTTAAACTAAGGGAAAACGGAGATATTTAAGAGTGAGATTTAAGGGAGTTTTCATTCACAGGTTTTTCTTGGATTTGTCGAACATTCCTCGGGTTTTCATTTCCAGATGAAAGTTCAAGTGGACCCATCTTTAAATACCTGGTCTTCCTGTCCTGTATATGGACACCGGGAACTGCTGTGGTCTCAAGTCTCTGCTCTTTGAATACCCAGCATGGCTCATATCTGTGTTTTTTAACCTAATAAAAGCTTTAATATTTTTCTTGATGTGTCTCATTTGATGTAACTGTCCAGGTTTTGTTTATGAGTAGTTGCCAGGTGTAATTTTTCACCTGCTGAGAATGATGCCTTGTTCAAAGGCCAGCACTGAAGTAAACCAGCTGCTCTGAGAAGAAGAAGAATTAATGGGCCGATGTTTGTGGTGGTGAGAGCGTAACATGAGGAATCCAGGGTGGGGGGGCGACCCTGTTATCTGTGGAGTTTGTGTTCGACACAATGAGTCTCTGTTGGTCTGAGCGGCTGGTTCAGATGGAGGGGGCCTACGAGGGACGACTGCCCTCTACAGCGCCCGGTGGCCTGTACTCCCATGACGCCAACAAAAAGTTTATTTCATGGAAGTTTTGTTTTATTGGGCATTTGTTTATTTATCTGCACCTACATTGGTTCAGATGCGGAAGTAAGACGTATATATGCCAGATTTGGGCTGGAGAACCAAGAACATACTGGAAAACAGGCTGCGCTCGGAATCCAGGCTCGATTAATCATGTTGCAGTAAATCTGTATCATCACCTCTGGAAATCCCTAACCTAAACATGTATTGGTGCACAGTATAAAGATGTTCAGAGTTCAGAATGTCAACAACCAGGAGCCCAAGGACTCACTTCTGTAAATAAAACAAGATTAATCCTCCTCCTACTAGGACCAAAGTTTATTCCCAGGACTCCAACTCCAGATAAAGAACAACAATAGGAAGCACCATCACTGGTCAAGGCCAGATTACCAGCTGGAGCGAGTGAAAAACTGCCCCCGGTCAAAGAAGCCACCAGGTTCAAACTTAAACCTAAATACTATTTGTTGTGAAGTTGTATTATATCAAAGTTATCTGCTTGTATTTGTTTCTGTCAATAGAAAAACCTCAGATGCATTTGTGAAATTATTGAGTATAAATAGCTGCTGACATGAATTCACATTAAACGGCAACACGACTGGATGGTCTGTGAGGAAATTAAAGCTGACAAGCTCTGAAGCTTTTTTATTTTTGCCCCCGGGGCCCCCAGAGGTTAATCTGATTCCTCCACATGCAGGAAACTCCAGTTTGACCTGGATGTTTGATCCTGTCCGTGACCAGGGAGAGGAAGGTTCTCATCCTCATCATTACCTCAGGTATCACAGACTGAGGCAGCAAAGATCACTGAAGCATCCGGACAGTTACTGAATACACAGAGAAGTCTTTGTTCCTGAGCACCAAGCAAACTGAGCAGACGTTCTCTTCACACTTTATGTTCATGGCTCCAGTTCACAGCAGACAGGAGATCAGATGCAGTAAAACTGTAATGCAATATAATAAATACAGTAAAATGATGCTATCCATAATTGTAAAAGATGTAAGTGAAGAGAAAATATGTTAAAAAAGATGGAAGAGTTTTTAGCTCTGAAGACCAGAGCCCTAAATTTGAAAAGTTTGACTTTGTCTTGTGTCCGTCTTGTTTTGCCTCTTTTCATTTGAATTAAAGCAGGTTTGGAGGAGAAGCAGGAAATAGGAGGGGCCTAATCAGTGACATCAGGGATGGAGTCCAGGTGATTCAGGTGTCAACAAAGAAACATAGAAATGTGTTTTAAGAAGCAATTTAAAGAAGGAAAAAGAGTCCCAGAGTTCAGACAGCACAGATCTGGTCAGCCTGAGTTTTTACCAGCCAACCTCCTGCAGGTTCAAACCAAGAGAACTGTTCTTGGATGGAACTTGGCCAGTTAAAGCTTTTAAGTTTGTCCTTTGACTCAATATTAAACCGATAAGCTCAAACTCCTTTTTACTTTGTTTACTGTCGGGGAGATTTTCAGAAAAAAACAGAAGTTAGAGCTGAAAGAACAGGAAAGGAAAACGGTTCAGATCTTGAAGTTACAGCGCTACCTGGTGGATGAAGGGCCGTTTTACACCAAGAGAGACGTTTACGTCCCATTTATTCATCATTAGACTGTAAGCTGGTGGCAGTTACAGTGACATTTGGTCATTTTGGATCCTTTCTTTAATAAATACACTATTATTCTCAGTTTATTGAGATGTTAATGAAATAGAGTGTAGATATTTTTTGTGGCTCAGGAGACACATGTTGGTTTCAGTTTTATGTTTTTAATGTTGTTTTGCTTGTTTTTCTATGAAGCCAATCTTAAATCTCATTATCACTCAGGTCATTATTACGTTTTCTCTTTACCAGTGAATATTAATGATTTATTTTTGTTGTATTTTTTATGTTTTCTCTCCAGAGCTGAGTAATTGCCACAGAAATGACGTTTACAGACGAAATGGAGAACTTTTGCTTTTAAATAGGGACAAAACATGTTTTACTGACGAAGCTTCAGGATTTGTGCGGCGTGATTTTATAGCGCCGACATGTTTCCCTCCGTGCTAACAGCTAATATTAGCTGCTAACGGCTAATGTTAGCTGTTAACGGTCAAAATTGGCTTATATCAGATAAAATCAGCTGCTAACAGCTAATGTAAACTGCTGACAGATATAATTGGCTGTTAATGGCTAATATTAGCTTCGAACGGATAACATTGGCTGCTAATGCTTAATATTAGCTGCTAACGGATAAAATTAGCTGCTAATGGCTAATTTTAGCTGCTCACGGTTAAAATTAGCATCTATCGGGTAATATTAGCTGCTAACGGCTAATGTTAAGTGAACATCAGAGACGCTTCATCAGCTCTTCTGTCATAGATGTCCTCACCTGCTACCAGAGGACTCTATCTGCACCGTCTCACATCATAGAGGGTTCTGGGTTCAATCCCGAGCATGGAGTTGTTATTCTGTGTTCCGGCGTCGGTTCCCTCCAGGTTCTCCATCACTGGGTTAATAAATGAATAAAATTACCCATAAAGCCTTTCTTTATTGCCTTCCGGCCGCCATAAATCAAAGCTCGAGGGAACATGCAGATGAGTTACTATCAGAGAGGGATCCAAAGATCTGGTTCCACTGGGGCTCGAACCCAGGACCTTCTGCGTGTAAAGCAGACGTGATGACCACTACACTATGGAACCACAGATAGCTGAGCCCACTGGGACCTGGAGGGTTTGGATCCTGATCTTTACTGTGATCCCTCAGTGAGTCAGGGAGGGGACACTGAATCAGACCGGCTGTTCTCTAAGTGTGGGGGGGCAAACTGCCAGAAATGTTCCTTTTCATGTCTATCTTTATTAATGTTTTTATTTGTTGACAAAAAAGATCTACATTCAAATCTAAACAAACAAACAAACAAAGTCATCGTTACTTTCAACCATGTGGCCCAAATGAAAGAACCCGGAACCAACGGGCGAAACAATGATTGAAGTCGGAAGGTTAATTACAGCGGAACAAACAATAAAACAAGACTCAGGGGGGCGGCAGGCTGGGGGTTAATTAATAAGGGACACAAACCACAAAAGTTGACGACAGATAGAACATAATGTTACTTCATTAAATGAGAACATTTAAACTTGGCTTATTTTCATTAGCATTAGCATTTTGCCCCCCCCGGTCCAAAGTGGAGAACCTCTACATCAGAGAATACGGACTCCAGGCAGACTTGGACTTGGCCTAAAAGGAAAAAGTACAAAAAGACAAAAGCTTCTGGTTTTAGAAAATTAAATTCTGCATAGCTTTAATAATAAAATGAAGCATCAGTGGAGTTTTACTAGAAAGTGATACCCCCCCCAAAAAAAACCAGAAACCACCAGAGAAGAAAGGAAGGAGGTGAGTGAAACAAAATAGGAAGGAAAGAGGCGAAAAGAAGAAGGAAATTTGATTTTTGGACACATTTATTGGGAAAGCAGAGATTTGTTTGAGTGAGACCGGGAGGAGGCCGACGGGACGGGGGGAGGAGGGAAGGAGCCAAGGAGCCGGGATGGAGCGGAGGAGGAGTGACTCGGAGCTGGAGACTGACGCGGAAGAAGAATGAGGAAGAAGGAACCGGAATGAAAGCGACCCGGTGTCACACTTGTTGGTGAAGGCTCACCTCCAGCCCTGACAGCGGCCTCCGGACGGCTCCCCGCCCGCTTTCTGCTGCGTTAGTTCCGGCTGCGGAGCTGCTGCTGCCGGCCTGTGGTTGTACTTGAACGCTGGGGCCGAGAAGATCCGCCGCCCACTTTCACCGACTTCACGCTGCTGCTGCTCGGCATCCAGCTTCACCTCACCGGCATCTCATCTGTTATTCATCCTGTATTCATCCAGCTTTTCACGGCGGGAACTCCGGGAATCTCGCGGCGGACGGCGGCTCCGTCCCCGGGCAGCGCCGCTGGGTGGCACCGCTATCTCCGGCCGGCGGACGGACTCTGATCTCAGCCACGAAAAGGTTTGAAGGAGCCGGACTCTCCTCCTGCCTTTGGACCTACGCCTGTGTTTAAGGTGGAGGATTCACGGTCAATATTTCAGTTGGATATTTAGTAAAACCGGGGAAAGGCGGCGGGGAGCTCTGTGAGTTCCACCGGCAGCGGCGCCCTCTCCGCCGGGCAGCACCGCTGGATCCGGCCGGTGGGATGAGCCCTCTTCGGGGGTTAACAACGTCACATTTAGCATAAAACTGATCCGGTTCGGATCAGGACGTCGCGTTGGCCGGTGGGCCGACTGTGTGTTTAGCTGCCGAGGCGGGGGAAGCTCCGGGACACACGCTGAGCACAGAGAGCTCCGGCCGGGTCTGAGGGCTCAGCAGCGGGGGAGGAATGTTTTCTAGAAACGCTTCTCCACATCAGAAGTGAGCCGACCCTCACCCCTCCCTCCTCGGTGAGTTCGTGTGGAGAGACATGGCGGACTCGGACGGCCGGACCGGCAGCCCGGTGACCGTGAGGAAGAGGACTCAGCAGTCCCCGGGCCTCCGGCCCAGGTACCAGAGCTCAGCACCGGGACACTGCTTCAAGAGAGTCACCCTGACCAAACCCACCTTCTGCCACAGCTGCAGCGACTTCATCTGGGGGCTGATCGGCTTCCTGTGTGAAGGTAAGACCTGGGTCTGTCTGGTATTCAGTCCATGTCCTGGAGAACTGAACCAGAAACCCGTTTCTGGAGCTTGGCTCTGCAGCAGGTGACCTCTCAAGGTGTGTTTGGTGTTTAACTGAAAGTTCTTCTCACATGTGGACCAGATCAGACCAGGTCTGGACTGAGACCTGGATTCAAACAGATCAGGTTCAGCTGATCAAACTTGTGTTATTGTTGAGATGATCCTGAATTCAGGAGAGCTGGAGTTTCCTCTCCTTTCCTCTCCAACACAGTCATAAATTCAACAGGCAAACTGACGGACACACACACCAATCTGCCTGATAACACATCGTGTATGTGTGTGTGTGTGTGTTTGTTGAGGTGTAAAACGTCTGTTCCACAGCAGAAGCTGCAGTCAAGTCGTGATTTACTTCCCCTGGTTGGCATGGCAACAGGAGACTGGCAGGGATGCTCCCATGTTGGAGGAAAGTGTGCATATGTGTGTGTTTTCATCATCATCATCATCACGTGCAGCAGATGCATTAAAAGCTGCAGCAGAAACACAACAATGGCTCAGATGGATTATGTAATGTTGCTTCTTTAAACCATCACTTGGATTAACACAAACCTGTGATGTCACCAAAACAGAGTCTGTCTGTGAATATTTCCCGCCCTGAAAAAGACACCAGGTCTTGTTATTCATCTGTCTCTTAGTCCACAGTGGACATGACAAGTCAGTCCAGCTCTGACAGGAGGATTCTGGATTATGTAGTCCACCTGGTGTGTCAGCAGTACGTGTGTGTGTGTGTGTGTGTGTGTGTGAGGTCACATCTACAGATGAGTTCTTGCTTCAGCTCTGATCCCTCAGATCTCCATAGTCCTTCAGAGACTCTGGGTCTGAACCATCTACCTGACCTATGATCAGGTAGATGGACTACCTCGGTCCAGACTGCTCTGGTCTGTGGTTCTGATGATGAACCAGAGCAGGGACGTCTGGACGTCAGGAAGTCACTGAAGACGGATGTCTTTCAGAGAAAAGCTGCTGATGGACCAGAAACCAGGAGATCTGCACAATAAATCAGAATATAACATCACAATCTGGCCAAGTGCATCAAACAAACCAGTTTCTATTTTAGGTGATTTATTTTGCATGTTGTTATTGATTGTTTGCAGTACAGAGACAGGAAATTCAGTCAGACAGACAGGAAGTGACAAGCAGGATGCGTTTCATTGGCCACATGTTGACCACCTGACCACCGAGTCACTCACAGAGTTTCAGTTGTTCCACTGTTGTGTGTTCTTATCGGCAGAAGTGTTGTGGTGCTGCACAGACACTCTCATCCAGACTGAAGGAACTCAGCTGTTTGATGTGAAACCATCAACATCTTCATTTTTATATCTAACTGACCTTTACAGCTGAAACCTCAAAATCATACTGACATGTATTATTATCATTGTTAACGTGTCTGTAGTGCAGCTCCAGTCTAAACTGTCATTTTGTGTGACCGCACGATTGAACTCTCGCTTTTATTTTGATAGGTATTACAATTGCAGTTACGGCTGTAATGGTTGTTTTATTCTATCTTCAGTATAAAAATCAGTACTCCTGCAGCTCTACTGTCCCGTCCTGCTGTGAGATCAGACTGATTTTAGTTTTAAGTGTCGTTTCTCCATTTTATTTTGCCTGAGAAAAGTGATGAAGATGTGCAGACCGGATCGTCTCTTTGCAGCTCGTGTGATAGTGTTTATGATTTGTGTCATATTTTGAATAATTCTGTAAATCCAGTTTAAATTAGGCTGTTTGTGGAGGAAGAGGAAACACTCAGTGTGAGCTCAGCTGCATCAGTGGTTTTCAGTTACTGCCATTATCTGAGGTGTGAATGATGCGTTCGCAGGCCTGGACAGGAAAAACCTGCCTGATCTGCTCGGCTGTCAGTTTAAGACGATGCTCTGACTGCTTTTTCTCCAGCCGACATCCTCCTTCAAGACTCAAGTTGGGTCTTAAAACTTGTTTTATTTATTTGAGGATTTTATTTATTCACATCTCAACATGTTCATGCTGCATTTTGAACCGTGGACGTTGGAAGGCAGCATTTTATCTGAACGCTGCAGTTTCCTCCTTTTGTTCAGATCAGCATAAAGACATTCTTTAAATAAATAACAGCAACGAAAAGACAAAAACGACTTCCTTTCTCTAATGACCACACTGTGTCTGTGTGACCTTGTCCTCCTCCTCCTCCTCCTCTCCACTCAGCTATGTGATAAACTTCCATGAAGTTCAGTTTTTATTCAAATTGCTACTGAGCTGCTGATTCAGCTGTGTAATCCGGCTGTCAGAGTTGAGTAGTAGAAACATTTTTAAATAATGTAGCTGAACTGTGATCAGAGCAAATGACAAACCACAAATACTACATTTATACTCATATACAAAATATTTTCTTCCTATCATTAAGGCACTGCATGAACAGAAACCTACATCAATAAAACGGGAGCTAATTTTGGATGATTTATATTTTAAATCAGCTTTATGTTGTTGATATTTCACTTGTTTTTACATTCACCATCTTAGCTAATTTAACATTTGCAAAAAGAGAGTTAGCTGTTTTTAGCTCTGAGGGACTCTTTGTGTGTCTGGAAAACTTTTATAATATTTTTATTTGTATCGTGTTGTTTTCATGCTGGGCCATGTTATTTGTTAATGGCACACATTTTTTTGTATTTTTTGAAAAGTGGTGATATATTTTTTTTCAAATACCTTTTAAGTTAGTCTGAAGACAAACTCTGACTGTTATAATAATTAAAACAATAAGAATGATGTCTTGTCTATCATGTCTATCAGGGGGTAGAACATGCTGGTTCTTTGCTCAGTTGTCTCTGTCTTGTCTCCTCAGTTTGTAACTTGATGTGCCACGAAAAATGCCTGAAGACGCTGCGATCCGTCTGTTCCTGCATGACTCCGTCGGCGGTCCGGGTGAGTGACACACAGCTAAAACTCCACTCACAGCCCGACATGGTGTTTATTGATCAGCAAGTGCTCTGATCACTGAGCCTGACTAACTGCTGCACCGATCAATAAACCGGCAGTAAACAGCAGACAGGCGGTGAGAATTACAGTCAGGAAGCTGCAACCAAATCAGCTTTAGTTGAGGTCGACTCCTGGAGAACCAGGACTCTAACTCACGGACACAGGAGGGACAGCTCACACTCTCCTTTGATGAAGTGGTGATTTTATCCTCATCCGGCTCTCAGACTGTAAATAAAGATGGATGCCACGATGGCGCCCTCAGGTTTGTGGGGCCCTGAGTGAGCTGCTCCGCCAACGCTATCTAGACAGCATCTTTTAAGACTGTAAACTAGAGACCGAGACCATAAACTCATCATTACTGAGGAGGAGGAGGGACATTTTCACATAGACTTCAATATAAAGGAGGAGGAGGGACATTTCCCCATAGACTTCAATATAAGGGAGGAGGAGGGACAGTTTCCCATAGACTTCAATATAAGGGAGGAGGAGGGACAGTTTCCCATAGACTTCAATACAACCTGACTTTTATATACATGAGTCAGTTATGTGTATTTTGTTATTGACGTGTTTTTGGAGACATTCATAAATAAATATGACCAAACGTTCGACACCAACTGCACTAAAGAGGACAGATGTCATTAGTGTGTCCTTGTGTGTGCGCTCCATGTTGCCTTTAAATCCTGATGTGTTGTGGTGAAATGCAGCTGCAGGCCCCCTCAGTCTAGAGGCCCCCGATGTTAACATGACGTGTTATGTAACGTGTCATGCTGTGTCAGTAAAGGTTTGTGTTGTTGTTCATGTTCGAGGTTTAAACTGAAAAGAGCGGAAAAGAGTGACAGGAAATCTCCAGCTGCTGCCGTCGGGGTTGAACTGACACACGTTTACAATAGAAGGCCACTTTATTCACCCTGTGCATCTCTTAATTCTTTGCTCCTCTCCCTGTGGATCAGTTCTTTGGTTCCAAATTGCTGTTTTTATCAAACAACAAAAAGAAGGTGTGATTTTGTTGGGGACTGTTTTCAGCAGCAGATGTACTCCCACATTTTGCTGCAACGTTTAGCCAACAGTTTATCTTGCAGTCATGTGATATGTGCGCACACATCGTGTTGGTGTGTGTGTGTGTGTGTGTGTGTGGTGATTGTGTTATTTTGTTGACATTATTTCAGTTGTGTTGACTTGTGTGTTGCCGTGCTGCCCCCTTCAGGTGCCGGTGGCTCACTGCTTCGGTCCAGCAGGTCAGAAGAAACGTTTCTGCTGCGTCTGCAGGAAACAAACGGAGGGAAACACAGCGCTGCGGTGTGAAGGTCGGACCAGGCCCGTCTTAGACCACGTACACAGTTAGACCAGCACTTTGAGCAGTCGGACCATTTAGTTATTGAATCTGTGATGCAACAGTGTCCCAGTTCTGAGGCAACATCTTTTGAAGGCGGCCTTTAAAGGCCAGTTGTGCAACAAATGAGAAGGAAACACAAATAAGACACAACACTATTCAACACAACAGTTGTAATTTTTTTTTTTCTTGGTACTTTATTTTGAAGGTCCGTGAGATCATTTTTTTTAAATCTATAAATACAAACAGAAAACTGGCTGAAACTGAATCTGAGTGACCTTTGACCTCACATTCCTGACATGAGCTGTGACTCAGATTGCAGGTCACTAATATGCTGTGTGTGTGTGTGTGTGTGTTAGTGTGTGAGCTTCATGTCCATGCCGACTGTGCCGCCTTTTGCTGTGCTGACTGTCGCTCTTGTCACCTGGACACGACTCTGGAGCAGGTGAGATCCAGCTGGTCCAGAAACAGTGGGAATTACACAACTCGCATCATCACTTCATGAATTGTTTGTTTGTGCAGTTTCAGCTGCACGATGAACTGAAGTAACTTTTGTGTTCCGTTCCCAATATGACCCAAAGGATCTACTTTCTGTCACTCCAGGATACGTTTCCCCATCACTGGAGGGAGGGGAACCTGCCGTCAGCCGCCAAGTGTGAAGTGTGCCGGCGCTCCTGCAGCTCGTCTGACATCCTGACGGGAATGAGGTGTGAGTGGTGTGGCATCACGGTGAGAGCCAATCCAATCTCAGCTACTTCAGCTTCACTGAAACTTTATTCACCTGGGTGATGTGTTCATTACGCCACTGTGAGCAAAGTCACAGTGTGTTTGCTGTTAAGTGACATTTACATCCATTTACATCGGTGTGTCCACTCTGTGTGTGTGTGTGTGTGTGTGTGTGTGTGTGTTACATCCACAGAGCCATGCAGCGTGCTACCTCAGCGTGCCACCAGAGTGCACCCTGGGACGTCTGCGCTGCATGCTGCTGCATCCAGCCTGCATCCAACTCGACTCAAGAAACTTCAGCAAGATGCATTGTTATCGCATTGCAGAGAGCTGCAGCCAAGAACTGGGTATACACACACACACACACACACACAGTGAAGGACTCACCACAACTAAAACCTAAACCTTCAAACAGGAACCTGAAGGTCTGAGGACAAAATGTCCTTTTGAAGGTCTATAACTCACATTGGCCCTCAGAAAGATAGAAGAACAAGTACACACACACACACAGCTTCAGACCACATCCCGTCACACGATCTGGGTGAGAAACGCTCTTTTCGTTTCCTGAAACTGCTTTGAAACAAAACGTGACGTAGAAGATGAAGAAAATTTCAGTTTCAGCAGTTTTGAAAAAGGTTTGAAATGTCGTCTTTCATCCTTTTGTCGCCACAGGAAGTGAACAGAAAAACAAAAACTCAGATACGACCACGAGCTGCTGCCTCCAGAGTCAGTTATTATTATTATTATTGATGTTCCAGTTGATGTTCAGATGTTTTCATGGATGAGTGATTCATTCATTCATTCATTCATTCATCATGATTCAGATATTACAAAGTAAAAGTCCTTTTTTTTTAAATCATAAAAACAGTTAAATGTCTCTGAAACAAGAACTATAAAAAATAGATTTTATATCAGATAATCAAACAGTTTAATGATCTCATTGATCTTATTCCTTAAACCAGACTAAAGCAGCAGGAGAAGAAGAGTTAGGAGGAAAAGAGCAACACAAACAACATAAACAAGTCAACACAACACAGAATAATTTTACTTCTCCACTGATTTTACTGAAGACACCACAGAGACAGAGACATACCTTTAGACCGTATGGACCTTTAAACCTGCCTTTATTTTTCAGTATTAAAGCCTCCAGGCTGCAGCAATCCGACTGGCTGACTGTTTCCCTCCGACTGGCGGACTGTTTCCTTTCGACTGGCTGACTGTTTCCCTCTGACTGACTGACTGTTTCCCTCTGACTGGCTGACTGTTTCCCTCTGACTGGCTGACTGTTTCCTTTCGACTGGCGGACTGTTTCCCTCTGACTGGCTGACTGTTTCCCTCTGACTGACTGACTGTTTCCCTTCAACTGGCTGACTGTTTCCCTTCGACTGGCTGACTGTTTCCCTTCGACTGACGGACTGTTTCCCTTCGACTGGCTGACTGTTTCCTTTCGACTGGCGGACTGTTTCCCTTCGACTGACGGACTGTTTCCCTTCGACTGGCGGACTGCTTCCCTCTGACTGGCTGACTGTTTCCTTTCGACTGGCGGACTGTTTCCCTCTGACTGGCTGACTGTTTCCTTTCGACTGACTGACTGTTTCCCTTCGACTGGCTAACTGTTTCCCTTCGACTGAAGGACTGTTTCCTTTCGACTGACTGACTGTTTCCCTTCGACTGGCTGACTGTTTCCTTTCGACTGGCGGACTGTTTCCCTCTGACTGGCTGACTGTTTCCTTTCGACTGACTGACTGTTTCCCTTCGACTGGCTAACTGTTTCCCTTCGACTGAAGGACTGTTTCCTTTCGACTGACTGACTGTTTCCCTTCGACTGGCTGACTGTTTCCTTTCGACTGGCTGACTGTTTCCCTTCGACTGAAGGACTGTTTCCTTTCGACTGACTGACTGTTTCCTTTCGACTGGCTGACTGTTTCCCTTCGACTGGCTGACTGTTTCCCTTCGACTGAAGGACTGTTTCCTTTCGACTGACTGACTGTTTCCCTCTGACTGACGGACTGTTTCCCTTCGACTGGCTGACTGTTTCCCTCTGACTGACGGACTGTTTCCCTCTGACTGGCTGACTGTTTCCCTCTGACTGGCTGACTGTTTCCCTCTGACTGACGGACTGTTTCCCTCTGACTGACGGACTGTTTCCCTTCGACTGGCTGACTGTTTCCTTTCGACTGACTGACTGTTTCCTTTCGACTGACTGACTGTTTCCTTTCGACTGGCTGACTGTTTCCCTCTGACTGACGGACTGTTTCCCTTCGACTGGCTGACTGTTTTGTGTCGTTCTTAGATAACTCAGATGAAGTTGATCCGTCTGCTGCTGCCTCTAAAGACGGTCCTCCGGCGGCTCCAGAATCAGGTCAGTTCACCCGCTGATTAGAGCGTGAGCTTGTTTTAACTCACAGAAATGGAATGAACCTGTGTGTGTGTGTGTGTGTGTGTGTGTGTGTTGATTGACAGGTAAACAGCCTCTCAAGGTGTTTGATGGTGATGATGCAGTGAAGCGTAGCTGCTTCCGGCCGGTCTCCATCTTTCGATCCATGAAGAACGAAGACGTGGTGGTGAGTTCTTTATCGTTATCACTGCCGCTTTATATTTTTCTCGTACTTCTGCTCCTTGTTTCTATTCTTGTATTTTTTTATACCTGTGGTTGCTGCCGTAACAACGAATTTCCCATATGTGCGATAAATAAAGTACTGTCTTATCTTATCTTACAAGTAACACAAAATAAACACACCTGAACCGGGCGACCCCTTCAAAATAAAAGCACATCACTATGATTCTCTAAAAGCAGTTTCTGGGTCACTGTCACAGCAGCTAAATGAAAGCTAACAACCAAACTCATGATTCAAACTTTTAATGGGAAGAGTCATCAATTTCAAATCCTAAGTTAAAAGAAGACAGAAGTTAATTTAGGAAAATATTCTAATTTTAATTGTATTTTAAGACCAAATGACATAAGACGGCTTCAGCTAAAGATAGAAATTACAATTAATAACATGTGCAGTCTGAAAATATTAGAATAACCTTGACTGATGGTAAACAAGCCCCGGCCTGACGCTGCAGTACCGCTGTCCTCCTGCAGGAGGCGGCACTCAGGGCTTTCTACCTCCAAGGTGACCCTCAGGACTTCGAGCTGCATGAGGTCGGCGGTCCGCAGCATCTCCACAGCGACGACATCCTGAACCGGAATGGTGGCCAACAGATGGACAACAGGATTTCTCTGAGGGAGGGGGGCGACGCCTGGCTGCTGAGGGCCAAGCCCCGGGACACTGACATCATCAAGGTGTACACCGGCTGGTCCGGGTGAGGCATACTGGGAGGTGGAGTTCAGAGGTCCAGGTGATGCTGCCGGGACACACCTGGTTGTCCCGTTAACCTTCTGACCTGGTGGTGTGTTTTCAGGTCGGGGGCTGCTTCTGTCTGTGTCTCCATCTCTAAGAGCAGCACGGCGGCGTCTGTCCTCACTGAGGTCCTCAGTCAGCTGGACAGACAGGTAGGAACCAAGAAGAATGAGAACACATCAGGTGTAGACCAGTAACCTTTAATCCCGTGTGTGTGTGTGTGTGTGTGTGTGTGTGTGTGTGTGTATGTGTGTTTCAGGAGGACATGTCCAACTTCAGCCTGATGGAGATCTGCATGAGCAGCAAGCAGGGTGAGCACCACAGAACACCTGCTGGCCCTTCAACAGACCAAACTCACTCTCATCCTCATCTTCATTTATCTATCCATCTATCTATCTATCTGTCTGTCATCTTCATCCTCCCGCTCATCTTTCTCCTCAGTGTGTGTGTCCTAGTTGTTGTTGTGCTGTGTGAGGTCAAAGGTCGTGACCTTTCTGTGTGTCCTTCAGTGCAGAGACAGATTCTGACGCCGCAGGAGAAACTTCTGGTCAAACTGCAGGAGATCAGGAAGGTGAGGTCACATGACCACATCTGTTGTGCGTCCATTGTGTGTCTGTGTCTGTTGTGTGCCCCTTGTCGTCACCTGTCCCTCTGCTGTGCGTCCTCTCCCAGCTGTCCTTGCGGCAGATGAACCAGACACGGTTCTACGTGGTGGAGAACAGGAAGCAGACAGTCCAGGTGAGCCTGCTGATTGGAGGACTGCCCCCCCTGCTGACCAAAGAGGACTACGTCCAGCTGGTCCAGAGCCACCTAACCACCAAGAGTGAGTCTGAGCTGTAGTGTTTATGTTGGTCCAGGTCCAGGTCCTCCATGAAGTCTTCAGTCCAATTTCAGAGTTACACTGAAGCATGTATACAAAGGAGGATTATCACCTTTTTTTTATTTTGAAAAATTTAATTTGAAGTCTTTGGTTCACCCCCCCAAGCTGACAGCAGGACCCTCCTCTAACAGCCCCCCCCTTCTGTCTCTTCAGGTCACCTGGTCACCATCAGACACTTCTATCCCAGTCAAGGTGAGGGAGTGTCATAGAAACCCCCTCCATCCATCCATATGTAATTTTTCAGCATCTTTGTTTCAGGCCATAAAGAGGTAATGTGTGTGTTTGTGTTTGTGTGTGTTTGTGTGTGTGTGTGTGTGTGTGTGTCTTCAGGCGCGGTGGTGTTGCAGATCACGTGTTTCTCTGAAGCAGAAAGGATCTTCATGTTGGCGAAGGACACGTCCGTCGGGGGGAAGACGCTCACGTCCCTCGTCATCCCAGAGATCACGGTAACACACGCAATGCATCATGGGACTTTCTCTGCTCCGTTTCTTCTTCACTGACCATCGTCATCGCCGTCTCTCAGGTCGACGGTCTGGGAGAAGATGTCCGTCCCCTGCTGGTCTTCGTCAACCAGAAGAGCGGTGGTCTGAAGGGCCGCGAGCTGCTCTACAGCTTCAGGAAGCTCTTGAACCCCCACCAGGTGTTTGACATTTCCAACGGCGGTCCGCTGGCCGGGTGAGATTGGCGGTCCAATCAGAGCAGAGGATAAGTGTCGGACATGTTGATGATTTTTTTAGTCTCTTCGGTTTAATTTGTTTTGGTCAAAAAAATGAAAACAAAGATAATTCCATCATGTCTGTTATAGAACCTTTGGAACATCGAAGTGTTTCTTCTTCTGTGGTGCAGCCTCCACACCTTCAGGCAGGTTCCCAGGTTCCGGGTGCTGGTCTGTGGCGGTGACGGGACGGTGGGCTGGGTGCTGGGAGTCCTGGAGGCCGTCCGGCACAAACTGGTCTGCCGAGAGCCGCCCATCGGGATCGTACCTCTGGGAACAGGTCAGACCTTTGCTGTCAGACTTGTCCTTTCATTCTTTAGACCAGATCCCATGAAGTCCTCCGACTTGTCTCCTCAGGTAACGATTTGGCTCGTATCCTGCGCTGGGGGCCGGGCTACAGCAGCGAGGACCCCCACCACATCCTGGTGTCCGTGGACGAAGCAGACGAGGTTCTGATGGACAGATGGACCATCCTGCTGGATGCCCAGGACATGTCTGAAGATGGGAAGGACAATGGTTTCCTGGAGCCGCCTAAGGTCAGGTCCCAGTCCTGCTGGACCGAGTCACTCTCCACTACAGAAAAGGTCACGTGGTCTGACTATGATCCTCCTGTTTCCGTCTCAGATCGTTCACATGAACAACTACTTTGGTTTGGGCATCGACGCCGAAGTCAGTCTGGACTTCCACCTGGCCCGGGAGGACGAACCGAATAAATTCACCAGCAGGTGCCTCACTGTAGTCGATGTCAGGGTGTCTTACTGTAGAGTGATGTCAGCTGTCAGACTTTGACTTTAAATTTTGTGAGTTTTCATCTCCTAAAGCACCAAATCAAGTATCCATAAAGGAGAGTCACACCCAGACGTCAATAAATACAGAAATGAATAATAAAAATAAATGTAGGAATACAGAAACCAAAATGTTTTTCTCAAATTGCTGTATTCATCCATTTCTATGTAGTTTTGTGGTATTCAGTCTGATGTCCCCCTGTAGGTTCCATAACAAAGGGGTGTACGTGAAGGTCGGCCTGCAGAAGATCAGTTACACCAGGAGCCTCCACAAAGAGCTGCAGCTCCAGGTGGACACTCAGAATGTCCCCCTGCCCAACATCGAGGGGCTGATCTTCCTCAACATCCCCAGCTGGGGTTCAGGGGCCGACCTCTGGGGGTCCGAGGTCGACGGTCGCTACGGGAAACCGAGCATCGATGATGGTTTGCTGGAGGTGGTCGGGGTCACCGGGGTTGTTCACATGGTGAGATATTTTTGTTTATTTGTTGTAATTCAGTTGCAGGTTGAACTTGATTGGTTTACCGGAGCTTTCGATTGTTGAAACAGGGCCAAGTTCAGAGTGGGTTTCGATCTGGGATCCGTATTGCTCAAGGGAACTACATCAGGCTGACCGTAAGTAAACCCATACCTGTCCAGGTGGACGGGGAGCCGTGGATCCAACCGCCAGGACACATCATCATCTCTGCTGCAGGACCAAAGGTACGTCCGGACTCTTCGTCCCTCAGGTCTTCACTCCGTCAGGATCATTTAGATCAATGATGGCCGTTTTTTCAGTTTCTAAAGTGGTCCATATGAACTCCTGTTCATTCTGAACATTAGACCCCTCCATCAGGTGTTCCTGATCTTCACCTGGATCTGGGTATAATCTGTGTTACAGTCTTTATTGGCAAGAAGGTTTAAAAATCAAATAAGGAATTTGTCTTTTTTAGTGCAGAAATGAACATATAAATATAATTAAAATAGATAAAAATGAATAAAAATACTAACAAAAATGTCAGTAGTGCATATAATACAATAGTTAGGTAGATCCTGTAAAGCTCTACTTGATCACATGTTTCTGCTATCTTCTGTTTATACCTGTTTGGAGTTTGATAAATTCTGTAGTTTGGTTTAATTTGTGTCGACCTGCAGTTTTGCTGTATTCTCTTAGTATGGATTATTGTGTGTGTTCCCGTCTGAAGGTCCGAATGCTGAGGAAGTCCAAGCAGAAGCAGAAGAAGTCATCGGCTGGCGTGAAGGAGGGACGTTCGGAGAGTCCGTCCTCCAGAGACGGAGGAAACTGAGCGACTCACCTGAACATCTTCATCCTGCTGTTCACCTGCTTCCTGAGAAGCCGTTTGGTTTCTTGCAGCCAGCTGGGATTTCTGCCACGATGACGAGTTGCAGGTCGACCTGAAGACTGATGGTCCGCCTCCTTCAGTCTGAGTTCAGTGGGAGGAAGACCAGGATCGCCTCATGGTGGTCCCAGCTGAGATCACATCTCCATCCTGCTGATTAGGCATTTACCAGTAACACAATTCACAACAACCACAGTTAATATTTAGCAACTAAAATTTACCTTTTCTTACCTTACATGCAACATACTAAGTATCTAATGCATTAATTATAAAATATCTTTCAAGACTGGGAAAGACATGGTGTTGAATTTTTGACAGTTTCCCAGAGTGGATAAGCTTCAGACTCGAACAAAAAGAAAGTATTTAACAGAAGTTACTAAATTTCTATCCAAACTTGACTTAATTTGTACAGGAAGAATCAATGTCACTTGATATGTTGTAAAAAATTTAGTTGTGAAATGTAACGAGCAGCTAGTGAATCATTATGACCTTGTTGTTGGTCATTTTGTTGTCAGGAAATATGACAAAACCGTGAAGCACTCCTGAAAGGACAGACAGCCATCTTGTTTCTTCTTCTTCTTCTGGTGTGAAATCATTTGGTAGCTTTAGTTTGACAAACATCAGAGGAAGACAGTGATGTTGCGGCTAATGAACGTGTAAAATCAAACAGGAAAGTGATTCTCTGAAACCGCCGCGACGACGCTGCAGCGCAACAGAGAATTTCACGTGTCAAGAGGTTTAATTAAAAACTTTCATTTGGAAAGAGTCTGAACTCTGAACTACAAAGCACAGTTTGTATTTTAGCACATTGTTCGTGTTAATACTTGGACTTAAAAAAGCTTTTACTGGCAACAACACTGACTGTGATGAGGATATGGAAATGTATGAGATTTGTACATATATGAGGTGTATACGTGTCTCTTGCTGTTAATGCTGGATCACCAAATGAGTTTGGCTTCAAATCCTCACATAGTATTAAAAATATTAACTTGTCCAAAGTAGATTTGTTTGCTCCAGCTGTAGATTTTAGACGTAGACACGAATACATTTTATGTCTCTGCAGCGTTGTTGTGACGGTAGAAGACGTCTCCTCTTGACTACCAGAGAAACTGTGCTGTAGCTTTACTCTGAGACTGCAGGATGCTAACAGCTCATTTCTTTTCTTGCTGTCTTTCCTGACAGCAATCTGCCTTTTTTTGTGTTGATGAATCTTAAGTGCATTTTGTAGAATCAGTGATGAAAACGTGTCTAAAAAGACGACTGCGTCCGGACAGAAAATATCTCACCTCCAGAATAAGCTGATATAAAATAACATTAAAGGAATAAAATATTAAATAAGATATTAAATGTGCCATCGCCAGCATCGGCTCAAAACTAGCCAGAAAAGGAGCAGCAGCTAATTAGCAACTAGCTTTATAGGCTAATTTATACTAATATGCTAGCATGCTAGCTAGTGTTCTGAAAAAAAAAATTCAAATAAAATTAAACGAAAGAAAAGAGCCGATGTCCGATTGCAAATGACTCAAAGTGATTAAACGTCACATTGTAAATTAAATAGAAAACTAGCTACATTACCGAGCTAGTAGCCTCGCTAGCAAACCAACTAAGAATTAAAGCTAAAACGCTTTTAATTTTAGATGAAAGAAAATTGTTGTTCTCTATGTTGTATCGGTTACTGTCAGCAGCTAAAAAACAAGCAAAAGTAAATTAGCATCACTAGCTAGGTCAGATAAAACACGACGATTAAAGGACGCAAAGTTAAACTCGATGTCTGCGATCTTTTGTGTGAAAAGTAAAATTTTTATCCAACGTATTAAATTCATCAGGAGTCACAAAACATATTTGAATCTTAAAACGATGATACGATTTGTAGTTTTAATATATTAAAATAATATTATACAAGTTCGGCTGTTTGTTTTATGGAAAATTAACATTGAATTTTTGTGAAAAATACATTTATTTTGCTGCCGTATCAAATGAACACAAATCTTTAAATTTGGATTAGTTTGGTGAAAAATTGATGCTGTTTTTGTTCACACGTCCAAACTTCTGAGAACTGAGCTGCGATTTAAAAAAGGAGCTTCCTCTCCGATCCGATGACTTCGTCCACATTCCCAGCCTGAGGATCAGCTCCTGCTGTAGCCACAGCAGCACTTCTCCTCTAATATTTCAATATTTGGTGCTCCACTTTAGATCCGAAGATCCTGTTTTCATTCAAAGCTCCAAACTGGAGTTCAGAGATGTTTTATAGGAGGGAGCTCTTTTCTGATCAATGTTATATCGATCTTTGAATGAACTGGGGTCTGATCCAACGGTGGCATTAACTGTTTGTTTGAGTCGACTGCAATGTAGCCGAGCAGTTTTTAACAGGTATCAGTTACTGTCACTGTGTTATGATGTGCTGTAGTTCAGCCTCCACGTGAAGCTGCGTTCATTTTCATTCTGCTCTCACAGCAGCTAGTCAGTGTCTGCTGCCGCCGCTCGGACACAACCAGAGCTGCTGATCACTTTCCAAATCAGCCTTCACCTTCCTTTCATTGCATCACTTCTGTAAATAATCATCAGAGAGAACTAATCCGTGTTCAGTCAGAACACACAAAGTTGGAACAGAAATGAACAACAGTGTAAAAACAGAATATAAAGAATATCATTTTAAATGAAAGGAGCAGATAAAAAGCTCAAATGAGTTTTCAGTGTTTTCTTAAAGCCAGTATCAGTTTGATCTGATCCTTTAGGCCACCCTGTTCAGATTTCAGCCCACTAACTGTTGACTGTCCTTTAATGCCTCGTAGGTAATAAGTCAAACTTGGAATTATCTGTTTTCCTCCTTAAACAGAATCAGCTGATCAGATCTGGATCAGTCTGACTCTCTGACTCCTTCTGTGTGTTTATCCGTCCATTCTCATCCTCCATCTTTGATAATGACGTCTAGAGTCACGTCTCTACGTCGGACGCTCCTATTGGCTCCAGACACCTGGTGACATTTAAAAAAAAAAAAAAAAAACTTAATGAGGAAAAAAGGTATGAAAACAGCCAAACAGTTCAATATATGGATGTGATGGGCCGGCTTATATATTAATGATTATTTTAATAATTGGTCACTTTTTCCTCATTTCCTGTTTTACCTGGCTAATTTTCCTCTTATTTTGGAGGGACTGTATCCAAATCTTCTTTTTTTTTTTTTTACGGCTGAAATGTGTTTGTTTTTAGTGGAGACAAATAGTAAACAAACAACAAATCAATGATACGTGCAAACTTCAAGATTTATGAAATATAGATTTGTCTTTGAATGACTGATTTATTTTTCTCGGTTTATTTCTTTTTGCACAGAATACAGAAACAATGTCTTTTCGTTGACTGCGAGGGATTCAGGAAGTTGTCAAAATAAGAGCAGTTAGCTGTGATTTGCAGGATTTTAAAGTTGCGGCAGTTTGAAGTTAAAGAGCTGAAAGCTGCAGAAGCAGCAGCAGCTCATGTTTTGCCTCTGAAATGTTTCGGATTATACGATAAAATAACGACAGGCCTTTGTTCTGGAAAACTAACCTACATTAATGCTGAAGAGGTGATAAAGCAGAATGTGCTGAAGTTGGATCAGCTGAGTCTTCTCCTGCTGCTAAAGACCACGTTCAATAAAGTTTTATTTGTATCTGATCTGTAAACTGGAAGTTAACGTCGTTCATGCTGAGCTCTGATCTTCGTTTTGATGAAATATTAACAGTTTTGAGTGACTTTAGCTCCTCTGCTGTCTGATAGACGTCAGGCCACATGCTGGTCTTTCTTCTGGCTCAGTTCTGGCCCACAAACAGGCGGCACTGAGGAGTCCAGCCGGATATGGGCCAGAGTTGGGCCGACTGAAGCCGCAGTCTGAGTGCTTTTTATGATGTTTATTCCTTCGTCACTTCTTCAGATGGAAAGACTTAAGATTTCAGCCATAACTAATAATGACTTTCATTATTGACTATTAGAAAGTTTACAGTGATGGATGTCAGTCATCCGATAATCAGTAATTCATTTAAAAAAGGCAAAAGAACATAAATCTGTTATTTATTTCAAAAAGGAAAAAAGAAAGTATGTCAAAATTTTTCTTTTTTATTAGAAATTAAGATTTTACTGAACAGATTATAACAGATTGTTTACAGATTATTGGATGAAATTCTGATTGGAAGGAGAATTACACTTTTTTTCTTTTTCATGATTTTGGAAATCAATTTTATTTTAAATGACTAACCATTTTGTCATCCTGACAGATTTTTATTAGATTATTATAAATAGTTTAGTTTGATAAC
Source organism: Remorina albescens (assembly GCA_034769265.1). NCBI lineage: Eukaryota > Metazoa > Chordata > Actinopteri > Carangiformes > Echeneidae > Remorina > Remorina albescens. The sequence continues at coordinate 2,991,918 of CM068475.1, read as the reverse complement.
ATAAATAATCACTAATCAATCGATCCCATTTGGATTCAGAAGCTGAAACATTTTGATGGTTTTTATTTTATTTGAGTTTCAACAACTTTTCATCGATGCCACAAACCACCTTCATGTTCCATCGAATCATTTTGGTTTTGTAAATCTGCCTTCATGCTTCTCTGCGTCCCTCGTGCCTGTAGCGTCTGACTTACCTGTCGATGTTAAGCCCCAACCACCAGGTGCAACCAGGTGGCGTTTTGGTGTAGTGCCTCATCGAAACACTCCGACACCCTCAGTGCTCTGTGTGTGTCTGTTTGTGTGTTAATGTGCTTCCTGCTGGTGCAGTAGTGTGTTCACCTGTAATGTGCTGAGCTAACACGCTAAGCTAACGTGCCTCCAGGTGTCATTTCCATGTGTTTTTGTTCAGGTGCAGTTTCTACCTGAGCTTTACTGAATAGATGAAATGTATATTTTTGCAGAAGCTGTTTTTTGTTTTGTTTTTATTTTTAGCTTTCACTGTAAAGTTTTAACTGTAAATTGCACTAATTGTTTTCCAGATGCTCTTAGATGTGACGTTCAGGATTATTAATGTTGTAATAACTAAAGTAAATATATCGTACATATATATATATATATATATATGTGTGTTTGTGTGTGTTTAAATAATGATTCTTATATGTCACAATAAACTAAAGACCATATAAGACTTCATGACACTCAGGTTTGTGTGTGACTTTTTATTTTGTCGCCGTTTCCTAAATTTGTGTTTTGCGTTTCTCAGCCAGCCGTAGGAGCAGGAAGTTCATAAGATCCTAAAGGATCAGGAGGAAACCAGCAGCTGGTCCTTCAGGGTTTCAGGAGACCAGGTTCTCTCTGGACAGCTGAGTCTTCAGGAGCTTCTTGCAGACAGAGGGACGTCTCCGATGGACCTCAGCAGCTGGTTCACCATCAGACCAGAACAGTCTGGGCTGAGATGGTCCTGGTCCACAGATGGTAGTGACAGACCACATTCAGGGAGGATCAGAGGTCCAGGAGATGATCCAGACCAAGACAACTCTGAAAGAGGATTTGAGACCTGAACTTGATTCAGGGACCACGAGGTGCTGAGTGAAATGTGGTCTGCTGGACTCTGGACCACCTGTGAAAGTCTCACTGAGCACAAAGGAAGACCTGCCAGAAGAAGTTTAAAGATGGAGACACCCAAGACCTGGACCAGGAGCTGGATGGAGGACTGAGTCAGATCAGACCCGATTCCCCTGATGTTGTACATAGCAAAGAGACGTAAATGTTGAGGATGCACCTGATCCTGACTTTGACCCTAACGGTCTCCTGCAGACCTGCAGAATCTCTCCACAACTGCACAACTGCACTCCTGCAGGGATGGGAGATCAGCATCAGTTCCTTTGTGCTGAGTGGTGGACAGAAAAAGGTGGACCAGACTCCATCCTGGAAACCAGATCTGGGACTGAGAGAGGACAGTAAGTCTGGTCTGGATCCAGACTCCCCTGGACCCTCACTGGATCATCAGGTCAGAATCCACAAGGACAGTTGTTCTGGTGGACCTGAGTTTTAGAGATCTGGGTCTGAGGACCTGTGGTGTCCGTGTTGGACCAGCAGGGGGCAGAAGATCTCCTGCTGGTTCCCCCGAATCCAAGATGGCATGAACGGAGAGGAGGCACCACTCTGCCCCCCCCGGACAGACGGTGGGATTTATTACCATGAAGAAAGATTAAATCCTTTTAACCAAAGTTTTATTTAAGAAAATATAAAATACTGACCCTTATTGTTCTTATGAGAAAAAGGAAGACAGACTCATTAAATCATTAAATTTTGAATCAACAGATCTTTTCAATATTAATACATTTTTATTTAAATATGACAAAATAGTGAAAGAAGAAACATTAAATTTAAAAATGACATTACAAATAAATAACTAAAAGTAGTAAAAAGAGGAAAAGTGAAAATATTTATATACAATGAAGAAAATCTGAGACAGACAGAAATTTCAACTGTCAAAAAAGTGATTTGTTAATTTTTTGCAGCTCAAATAAGAAATGACCTGGGAGCTGAGTCGTGCCAGTAAAAATAAAAAAGGTGGGTAGTCTTGATTATAAATATTGTTATCACGTCAGGACGGTGAGATAAAAAGATCAGCGAGATCATTTCTTGCAATTTATTGTTTTTCACTTAGAATTTTTACTATTTAATTGAAATGTGAATGTGTTTAGAATTTTGACTTTGTGAATTCAATCACAAACCTTTATTTCACAGTTTTTAAAACTCTAATTTAACTTTGCCTGTTTATGTCACCATTAAATCTTTTAAACCTAATTTTCATTTATTACTGAATTTTTGACTTTTTAATTGAATGTTTAGAACTTTGAACTTTTTTGGATTTGACCGTACTCTGAAGTGTTTGGTCTTTAACTTTTTAAAAATTGAATTCTGACCTTTTATGTCATACATTCTGACTGGTCGTTAATATTTTCCCCGTCTCACCTGCTTTCTGTTTCTGGCACCGCCCGGCCTCCGTACATTCATCGCCTCGCTTCGGAGAGAGCCTTCGGGTTTCGGCTCTTCTCGGCTGGATTCGGACGTCAGGGGGAAATTCCAGTAGGGAAGGAAATGAGCGTTGTGAGAGCCGAAGCTGCTCTCTGATCCGGACTCAGCCTCCTCTCTGACGGGACTCAGCTCCGGACTCAGCCCGCTCCCTGATCCGGACTCAGCTCCGGACTCAGCCCGCTCCCTGATCCGGACTCAGCTCCGGACTCAGCCCGCTCTCTGACGGGACTCAGCTCCGGACTCAGCCCGCTCCCTGATCCGGACTCAGCTCCGGACTCAGCCCGCTCTCTGACGGGACTCAGCTCCGGACTCAGCTCCGGACTCAGCCCCCTCTCTGATCCGGACTCAGCCCACTCTCTGATCCGGACTCAGCCCCCTCTCAGCTCCGGACTCAGCTCCGGACTCAGCCCCCTCTCTGATCCGGACTCAGCCCACTCTCTGATCCGGACTCAGCCCCCTCTCAGCTCCGGACTCAGCTCCGGACTCAGCTCCGGACTCAGCCCCCTCTCAGCTCCGGACTCAGCCCCCTCTCTGATCCGGACTCAGCCCCCTCTCTGATCCGGACTCAGCCCACTCTCTGATCCGGACTCAGCCCCCTCTCTGATCCGGACTCAGCCCCCTCTCTGATCCGGACTCAGCCCCCTCTCTGACGGGATTAAATCCATTTTCCTGACTCGGATTAGATTTATTCTGTTTTTGGGGACGCGCTCTTTTCGCGTCATGACGCACTCCGGTTAAACTCTGATGGACCCGCTGGTTTTGCTCGGACATGGACTGAGGACCTGAAGCGAACCGGACTCTGGAGAACCAGACTCTTCGCCTGACGAGCTACCCAGGTGAGACCCCCTCTCCTGCCCGAACACCTGGAGCGGACAGCCGTCTGACTTTTCCACCATCACTGTCGGACGGCTCACTTCCTTATTAGCCAGGTGACCGAGCAGTCGCACCGAACTCCGTTTTATAAACGGGAACTTAAGGTTTTCCTTCGCTCAACCAATGTACGTAAAGTGTAACGTTAGTGATGATGGTATGTTTTTAATTGAAGGACGCTGCTGATTAATTCGGGGTGTGTAAATCCAACATTCAGGCCGAACTGTGGTCGAAGGTTTGACTTGTGTTTGGGCTTCCCTTGTTGGCTGTCGGCGCTCCGCCGGCCGCTCTGCCCGGCCGAAGCTCGGAGAGGCTGAGCGGACAAACCGGAGAAAAGCCTCGAACTTTTATCCGTAATTAGCTTTTAGGAGGATTTCATTTCCGCTGAAAATTCGACGAGCTCCATCGGGCTCTAAAATAAATGGGTTTGTATTCTGTAGCTGAAGGACTTTAGGGGAACCATGACCAACTTTTAAATCGGTGGTTTCTGAGCGGAGTTCGGTGCTGGGGTTAGCTCCCGGTTAGCACGGACCGGATAGCGGGCTGAGTCTTTGAGGACGCCCGGGGACATGGAGCCAACAGGCGGACACGGACCGCCTCGGTGTCCGGGCTGCGGACCCGCTGGCCGGTAACGGCAGCTGGAAACGGCCGCTTCAGCTCCAGAAACGCCCGAAACGGTCCGACCGAGCTAACAGTTAGCCACGGAGCTAACTCCAGGCGCGCTCACCGCTGCGGGAACGCGCGACGCCAAACAGCAACAATTACGAGGGATCAGAAATCAATAATTAGTTTTAATATTGATAAGGATGTTTTTAAAGGATTAAAATTGGCCTAAATTATATCTATAAATACTTCATTAATTTGTAGTGAGTTTTTATTATATAGGTATAAATAAGCACAACAAACCAAAACAAAAGATTTCAGAACTACTCTTTCAGAACTGTGAGGAAGTGTTCATTAAAGAGTGTTTATATATAATGTATAATAGTGGAAGCATCATTACTTAATTAGACTTCAAATCAAATCAAATTTTACTTATCTAGTGTCACATCATAAAGTCTTTACAAAGAGAGCAGCAGAATAATGTTTTATTCTATCTGTACTATAACTCTTAAGTCTGTACGTATTTCTATTGATTTTTTTTTTTTGATGCTTCCATTCTGAAGCAGGTGTAACAGACCAAATTTCCCCCCGAGGTTCACTAAAGTATTTCTGATTCTGCCTCATGACACACAGATTCATTGATTTGTTGATTAACAGAGAATGAATCTGCTTCCAGTTTCTCCAGGGTGAACATTTGCTGATTTTCCAGTTTGAATGTAACGTACTAGACTCCAGAGAATCATCAGCCATTTATCTTTGTTTTTGGACTTTTTACTCACTGACCAGGTAGAGAAAACTGTCAGACATTTTGGTAATGATAACAAATTAGTTTAGGACAGAGGTCAGAGGATACTGGACCAGTCGGAGACACATTTCTAACAAAAGTCTGGTTTATAAACGGCGTAGACTCTCAGCCTCGTCCATCACTGTGTGTTAGGTTGTTTCTAACGGTTGTGTTGTGTTTGACCTTTGCAGACATCATGGCTGGAGAAGACCACTACCTTCAAGCCAACCAGGTAAACCCTCCTCTCCCTCTCTTTTTCAGTGTCTGCTGAGTGTTGCTGTTTACTGTTGTATCAGGAGACGATGTTGTACAACAGCATGAACTTTACTGTAAACACACACACACAAACATTGTGTATAGACCGATAATAGACCAGTTTACAGTCTTCAATACAACATGATGTTCATTTTATTAAAGTAAAAATGTAAATTTAGAGGAAAATAAACCAAAGATCAGGGGATGAATTAGTGTGTTGTTCTAGAGCTGATCTGAAGTTTCTATCTTTATCTGATCAGGAGTTCTGCTCATTAATGATGAAAAATCAGCTCTAAATATCTGATTGTCTTTATTCTGTCAACACAATAAACTCGGACCAACTTCTCCTCACTGAGATCAGAAGCATACAGAATGATTTATTCTAACAACTCAGGAGTCTCTGAGGTCCAGGTCATGATAGTGGTCAGGACTGTCGTGGTCCATATCGGGCCATCTGACACATGAAATGTTTGATGAATCGTTGATCTTCATTTGGAGAATAGATTTGTAGTCTCGGAGGTTTCTGACGTCAGCTTTGACTCTTTCCTGCAGATTTTGGACATGATGGAATCAGGGTGGGAGTTTCCACCTTTTTCTGTGATCCCTCAGACCCCGTCCCTGAGGACAGGTGAGAGATGTCTTCGTGTGCCCCGGTCTCTTTGTGTCTGTGGACATTTTTAATGTTTATCTGCTGATCAGTTTAGCACAGTACTTCTTTTTGGCTTCCTGGAGAAAAAACCGGCACAACTGCCAAGTTAATGATTAACATAATAAAACGTTTGAATCAGTTGGAGCTGAACAGGTTTCTGTTGGACCTGCAGACACAGTCAGACCACCTGGCTGGGTCTGTTCTTCTTCTTTTTATTATTATTATATTTATAACATTTTTTTTGCCAGATTTGCTTAAATTCCTTTGAGCTGAAATGATCTAAGAAACTGGAACACCGGAGCTCATTTAGAACAGGCCACTAACAGGCCCGTCTTTCTCTTTGTCTCCCTCACCTTGTTAACTGTCTCTGTTCAGGTGTGTTCAGTGTTTTTGTTTGTAAAAGACAGAAAAGGTCTAAATTGGCTCAGGTGTTGTGTTTATCTCACAGCCAATCAGAGCTGAGTCTAAGTGCTGATTGGAGCCTTCTCCGGTGATGCAGGTGTTTGATCAGTGGAAGAGTGAAAACATCAGCAGCTGAAGTTTGTGTTTAAGAAAACGAATGTAGATATTTGTAGAAATGAAAAGTGGCGAAGTTAAAGTGAAATAGGAGTTTCGTGACGTGGCGGCAGTGTCAGCCGTCTGTGGCGAGCGCGGGGCCGCGTCTCCGCTCTCACTTCCCCGTTCGTGTCCACGTGTGGCAGCTCTCAGCCAGATCTGGGATGGAGTCTGACTGAGACGTTGAACACGAGGGGGAAACGATCTGCTCTGCTCATTTACATGTCAGTTACACATGTAGTTCATCTGCAGCAACACAACAAACACACATCACACCTGGTCACATCTGCTCACATCTGTCAGCCTCACCTGTCACTCACACCTGTTAGCCACACCTGCTCATTGGTCAGGGGTCTTTATGGAAAAGCGTCAGTCGCAGCTTTCTAGTTTCATATCTTAGTTGTGAATTTTTGTGCCTTTGTCATTGTTTTGTGTCTTTTTGCTGTTATCGTCCCTATTTGTTCTAGTTTCGTCTCTTTGTTGTCATTTTGTATCCCTGTATGTCTTGTGTCTCGTTGTGTCTCTTTATTGTCATTTTGCACATTTGCAGTTTGTCTCATTGTCGCTCTATGTCTTGTTTTGGTTGTTTTGTGTCTCTTTTGTTCTTCTACAGGCTTTGTTCTTGTTTCCTGTTCTGTTCTCGTTTTGCCTCTTTGTTGATTTTATATTTTTGTTGTCATTTTGTCTTTTTGTTGTTGTTTGTGTCTCTTCACTGTGTGCTGTTTATTTTCTGTGATGTTAAGTGTGTGAATCACATCATTCAAGTTCTGTCAGTTGTTCTTATGAGGTTCTCTGATGTCTAAACTTCCTGTCTGGTCCTGTACCTGATTTATTTGATCTATTTAGCACATGTAAAAAAAGATTACATAAAACAAAGATTAAACTACAGGATCCATCCCAGGAAACCCAAAGAACCGTACAACATAAACAAAACGGGCAACTTGGAGGATTCATTTGATGAGTATTGATGAAAAGTAATTTTAGAAATAGAGTGAATGTGGAGCTCTTTGGGCCTGAGGAGGCTCATTTTTACAGCCAAAGAATCCGTTTCACTTCAGTTTGGTGAGGTCGGGTCCAGCCCCCTGGACCTGGACCTGGACCTGTGTAGACCTGTTCAGTGATCCATCCTTGATCACAGGCATTTGTGTTGCGTCTCTTTGTCGCCACATCTCATGGTTACTAATGATGATGGTGATGATGATGGTGATGGTGATGATGATCAAAAGTGTCTGACTGTCGGTGAGCTGTGCTGAAAGGTGAACAGGAAGTGGCTTCAGGAGGCAGGAAGCTGCGCTGCCAGACGAACCAGGCGGTGAGCGTTACCGTAAGGCGAGTTTACCACAGGGTGTGTCAAAGGCTTTACTGTGTCGTGTGATCTACATTTGACTCCTCGTTGTTTATCTGTGTGTTCTCACGCAAACAGACACACAATTCTCTGTTCACAAAGATTGAAAGCAGAGACTGCGTCCATAGGGACCTCAGACAGTCATCAACAGAAGTTCTTTCTCCCCAGAGGATGAGCCCTCATTAGCATTTATACAAGCAGGCTGCAGGGTCCGAAGTTATTACTGATCAGGGATACTCCGATACTGATACTGGCACTGAGCTGATGATGCACTCGTATACTAAAACTAAACTCGATACCTCTTCAGTCTTTTTATTTGAATTCTTATGATTTGTTGTATCAAACTGAGAAGAAAATAAAATCTGGTTTCCAATTCACTGCATTTTTTAGCCTAATAGGTATTTTTGTGGTACTCTCTATCGGCAGGTACACAAATCAAAACACCTGTACTTGTGAAAAAAAAAAATAGTTTTGGTGCATTCCTCTTAAGGTTTATTAAGGATTGATTCTCTGTGGATTAGCTGCTCTGACTCACTCACTTTGTGTGTCTGCTGTTTCAGCGGACGGACCGTTCCTGCAGATCCTGGAGCAGCCGAAGCAGGTAAGGCTCACCTGACCTCCACCTGTCTCCCAGCTCGTGGTCGTGATGTCCTCACTGGTGCTGTCTACTGAGCGTGCTTCCATCTTTTTACTTGATAACAGTTGCCTGAACATCCGGCTGTGAAACTAATTTATAATCAGTAAATTCCTTTAAAACAGGTACATAAATACACAAAAAAAAAGACAACTATGTCGCCTCCAACCGTACACATCAGCTCACCGGCTGATCCTGTCTGATCAGTTCAGACTCACTCTGAATGTTTCCTTCTTTTCCAAAGAAAAGTTCCTCTCATGTGTTTGTGTTGTTCTAGAGCTGATCTGAAGTTTCTATCTTTGTCTGATCAGGAGTTCTGCTCATTAATGATGAAAAATCTGTTTTATTTTATTTAATTTTTTTTTTAGCTACTATAAACTGAAAAACAGAAGAGCCTTAATGTGGATTTAAAGAGCTTAATGATATTTTGTACATCAGAAAAAACTAAATGAAGCTAATAATCATAATAATGATATAATAATAATAATGATGAAGCCTCAGCAGAGAAGCTGGAAACTTGAGTTACTCACTCATTGACTTTTGAAGCCAGTGAAACTGATGCTACTTTCATTTGTCATCACATTGGAGATGCTGTGAAAGGTGTTGAGAACAGACTGGTTTCATTCGCCTGTCCTCGTGGTTTCACAGACAGAGGGGGAAGTAGATGCCAACTTCCTGTGTTAAGCTAAACAAGGAGCTGTTGAACCTGACACCAAAATCCTCACAACCAACACCAGATTGGTTAATCAGTAACTCTGGAAGCTCTAACCTGTTAGTCTCTGCAGCCGGCTGCCTTAACGGCAACTAAACAGACGAAGGCAAAACGTCTGAACGAGAAAGACAGACAGTCAGTTACAGTTCGCTAACAGTTCGCTGCTGAGCTAAATGCCTCCGACTATCAGCCTGCTAACTATCAAATACTGACAACACACAGACCAGGTGAATTAAACACAATCAGCTGATGGAAAATGTGTAACTGTGCACATGTTCATACAAGAGAACAACACACTGGTGAAACAGTTGCCCGTTGCCTGCTCCATCACTCTGTCTCTCTCTGTCCTCCAGCGGGGGTTCAGGTTCAGATATGGCTGCGAGGGTCCGTCTCACGGCGGCCTGCCTGGAGCGTCCAGCGAGAAGAACAGGAAGACCTACCCCACCGTCAAGGTAATACTTCCTGTCCGTTGTTACCCGTCTGGTCTGCCCCCCGAGGCGTGCAGCTGCAGGTCTGATGTGTGGATCAGGTCTTGGAGGGCGGAGCAGGACTGACGGCGGTCTGACTGCAGACCTCAGTCCTCAAGGTTAAAAATAACATCCAGGAAGTGACACAATCCATTTTCTGCATAAAGTGAAATGAGAGCGGTGTGGTCAGTGTTTGTCTGCAGGAACATGGAGGAAATAAAACCCAGAGCCTCCTGCAGCCCAAAGGACAGTCAGCTGATTCTGTTGTTGTTGTTGGGGTCAAAGGTCAGAGCCACAAATTGGAGGTTTTAAGAAGAAAAACAAGAAAAAGAAATAGATGCTCAAAATTAATCAGTAAAATAATAAAACTTTTTATTTATAGCTAATAGCAGCATTAGCAATATTAGCATTAGTAGCTTTTTACTCAATAGTACTCACTGAAATTAGCATGCTAACCAGCTGGCCAGACCCCATTTACTGGGTTAGGGCTAACCCCCCCCCATCTGCTAAAGTTAGCACTCTAAACTGTGAGCATTGGGCCATCTTGAAATTAGCATGCTAACCAGCTAGCCACAGCCCATCTACTGAAGTGTGCCGGTCTGATCAGGGTCAGATCAGGGTTTTGGTTTGAGTCTGGATGGGACCTCGTCTGCAGGCCGACTGTGGGCCACGGTCGGTCTGGTCTCTGTCTGACCCATTAGAGTCAAACAGGAGCTGAAGTTTCCTGTCGTGTTGTTTCTGTTGATGTTAAGCTTAGAGTCTAAAGCTCCCACATGTTCTGACCAAACCAGGGGCAGATGGGAAATCCCCAGATTCCTCCTGCAGCCTCGCTCTGAGCCTCCACTTCCCTGACTTCTCTGCACAGACACACAAGTTCTGAGCAACGTGATCCAGGTTTTAGACAAGTCCCAACAAAAGTTCATCTTTACATTTCAACCACACAGGACAGACAGCAGGTCCAGGTTTATCATGAACTCTGACCTGGATGATGGCTGCTGTGAAAAGTTTGGATTTAGAAACAGAAAATCGTGTCTTTGTGTTCACTTCACAGCTCCACCTTCTCCAAACTTCAGTAAAACGAACATTCTGCCACAGGTTTCAGGGACTTTCCAGAAGAAAAGACGACTTGAATCGAGGGAAGATTGGGGAAATTCTTCTTTGGTTATTTATTATTTGGTTGAATATTTCTTCCAGAGGGGTCAGTAAACAGCTTTTAATGATCACGTTGGATATGAAGCAAAGACCAAACTTGCCTGTCGTGCTTTTGTGATGAATGAAAATCGATTTTATTCTTTAACTTCCACTGCCGATGCTCCTATCGGGCTGCCGTAGTTTAGAGTGGGCACTTTGCCCTGCCCTGACTCAGGTTGTGCCAAATTTCTGGATTAAAAAAATAAACATTTGCATTTATATGACGTAAAGAGAAGCTTGAGCGGCCATGCTGGAGTAACACCGACATGTTTATGTGGGACGCTGTATGTGTAATGGATGAGATGAAATCACCAAACCATGCCAGGAAATTTTCCTGTGTGTGTCTGTTTTGTCTGTGGGTTGTGTACATGTTGTTGGTGTGTTTGCATGCTGGGTGGGAAAACCCCCTGATGCTGATCTGGTAGAGCCGGTGGAACGATGAAGCATCTTGACTCACGATCTTCTCGGTGAGGGCATCTTTATCAGATCTTTATCATATATGATCTAATTTTTAAAAAATAACAACCATAAAAGTCAAAGTTTACACCCATGAATCACCACAACTGGGACTTTTATCTGTAGCAGCAAAGTTCTACAAGGTGGCAGAAAATGAGATTTTTCACTTCTAACACTTCTATTTTTAGAAGTAAAACTCTGCCCTTTCCTTTCATCCTTTTTGGAAATACATTTGTAATTTGACAGTAAATATTGGAGAACTAGAAACAACGGTGTAGTTGCTGTTCCCGCCTGATTCGGTTTGACTCCTGTCCATCTGTCAGACCACCTCGTGGTCTCTGTGCTGGTCTTGGCTCATCTATCAGAACAGCCCACCTTCAGTTGGACCTCTCAGGCCGAACACCTCCAAATCTGTTTCTTCATCGTAACATCAACCAAAATCACCTCTTCGTCTCTGACAGCAGCCCTGGTCTCAGGAAACCAGGTTTTAATGTTTGAGGACAAGCTTTCCTCTGTCTCATCCATCTCTGTGTCTGACCTGACTCCTGGTCCAGGTCTTGGGTGTCTCTTGCCTTGTTTTCTGCAGACCTCCACTTACTGCCCATCCAGTCCCTAGTCCTCTGAACCATCGGCTCGACCTCAGTCATTAAGCTCTTTGAATGTGTCATTACCATCCTTAAACCAGGACCACCTGAGTCCCGACTGTTCTGGTCTTTAGTTCTGATGATAACCAGATACAAAGCAGAGATGTCCCTTTGTCTTCAATGTATCTTGGGATGTGTTCGCACCTGAGCTTCAGCCGATCACCGGGGATGGATGTTCATGCAGGTCTGAACAGGCTCCATTACTCAGCAGGACCTGTTCAGTCCTGGTCCCCAGACTCCTCTGGAGTTTGGTTCTTCCATCATGAACAGATTTCTGGTTGTTTATAGGAGAAGAGATTTTTTTTTTTTCTTCCTGGTTAAACTCTGAAAGCTCGTAAAGAAAATCGACCCTTTTGGCTGTTTGATGTTCGCGCAGACTTGAATCCAGAAGTAAATCAAAATGTTTGACATGTTTTCTGTCAGTGAAATAATAAATTGAGAAGATGTTGGACAAGTTTGAGGCTTTATCTGGAATTTTCTGCAGAATTCAGGTTGAGTTTTGGGGTAAAGAAACTTCAGATGAGTCCCTGCTGGTCTAGTCCTGTCCAGACTTATTCTAACACACACACACACCTCCTCTGGGTTTCATGTCTCTTGGGAATTTCCTCCTGTAACACCCACATGCAATTACAACGAAGTAGAGTTGCGTCACAAACAGGAAAGGTGTGCGGTTTAAGGACGGAGATTAAAGCTCGACATCCAGAGGTGTAACATCTGCGTTGGCGCCCAGAAACACTGACAGCTTTAACTCTTTACTGAGATGTGACAACCAAAAGTCAGGCTGCCCTGAAGCCACAAAGGAAGAACTGAGCAAGAAAGAAAAGCTTCAAGAAAAGCCTGCTGATTGTTTTCTCAATGAACTGAAGATTAGTTTTGTCTGTAAACATTCAGAGAAAAGACTGCGATGGATCGTCTGTTTGATACTCATGTATCACGTGATGCTTCACGTTGTGTTCACATCAAAAAACATCACTCTGTTAGACGAGAAGAGACCAGGTCCTCTTAAGGAACCAGTTTTATTATGAATGTTCAGATGATTTGTTCATTAAAGGGAAGTTACAGAATGTTTTTGTCTTGTTTGTAGTTTCAGTCTTTATATCGTGACGTCTTCTCGCATTTTTAGTTTTTAATGCAGCTATAGTGACACGACAGGACGTTAGGAAGGTAAAGAGGAGAGGACTGCGCGTCGGATTCAGGTCTCACAGCTGAGAGACACATTCTTTCATGTGTGATGGAGAAAAGCATCAAATCGTGATGTTTGAGAAAAGATGAAAACTGACGATTGAAAGTTGAAGCAGGACTAAACTGGTCCGTCTCAGAGGAGACAGAGTTCCTGTCTGTCCACGCTTCAGGCCCTCGTCTGTATTTTTGTCTCATTTCTCTTTCTGTTGTCACACGTCGGATGTTTTCTGAAAAAAGTTGTGAAATCTGGTGTCCGTTTCGATTGAAACGCAGTCCCAACCAGCCGAGCTGCTGAGGAAGCCGTCACCTTACATCACAAACATCATCACCTGAAGCGCCAAAGTCACAGGTTGACGGCTCCGCCCACAGCGAACACCTGTCCTTCATGTCGGATCAGGCTCCGGGCTCCAGGTTTCAGATGAGATGAACTCCAGGACCTGGTCTGAGGTCACTCTGCAGATATTTACTGTGAAGCAGAAAACCATCACGCTCTGTGTTTCTAGGAACCTGCTGTGTTGATCAGCCGATGGCACCGGGAGGAAGAGGAGGAGGAGGAGGAGGAGGAAGTGGGCTCAGGTTTATTTACTGCTGCAGAGCAACGTTCCTGCAGTCACACACACACTGCAGAAACAGGAACAGTGTTTTTTTTTCAATCTAATTTCCTTTATGCAAATGAAATGATCAGATCACATAAACCTTAAACATTTAACCAACGTGTGGCTGAAAAGCAGCCTGTTAAATAAAGCCAGTAGAAAATATTTTCATATTAACAGATTTCATTAAAGTTTATTTCATTTAAAGTGAAGTTTCAGTGAACTTCACTAAACTTTTCAACATTTATGTTGATCACAACGAATCATTTATCTGTTTCCATGGAGACCATAAGTTTTCTGGAACGGGATGTGGACAGGAAGGTGACATTTTATTGGTTACCACGGTAACTGATATTCTCAGGTAATAACTTCTTCACACCAGCCACAGAGAAGATCTGCAGTCTGATATCAGTGGGTCTGAGCCCTGATCCAGGTCTGTGACCTGGTCTTGGGTCTTGGGTTTTAGGTGTGACGCAGATCGGTGACTCATCTGTAGCAGGAGAAAGTGTCGGGGAACCTCAGAGATCAGAACTCAGACTCAAAGTTGTCATCTTTCCTGAGTTTGAGTCATCTGAGGAACCAGTCTGTTTCCTCAGAGCTCCAGACCAAGACCCCCCTTCTACCTTCACTGATTTATCATCACACCGTTCGTTTGAGGAAACACGATGATGATGATGATGATGATGATGATGATGGTCACATGAAACTGACTGATAAAATGAGGATGTCAGCTGATCAATAGTGTCCGTCAGTCTTCAGAGCACGTCAGTTTGAGCTGCTGGATGTGACGACATGCTGCTCCGGCTCCTAAACTGGAACTCTCTGATCCTCAAACCTGGTCTTGTCTCTTACATGAGTCTAATCAAAGTGAACCCTGGGGTCCCCGATCCAGGGTGGACCCAGGACCTGCTTCAGATGGAGGTACTTTCTGTGTTCCAGATCTGTAACTACCAGGGTCCGGCCCGGGTGGTGGTCCAGCTGGTGACGGCGCTGACCTCCATCCCTCAGCTCCACGCTCACAGCCTGGTGGGAAAACAGTGTGACAAAGGGATCTGCATCGCAGACCTGCAGCCCAAAGACTCCAGCATCAGGTCAGCATGACACACGCACATGCATGCACGCGCGCACACACACACACACACACACACACACACACACACACACACACACACACACACACACACTAACAGCACCCCCCACCCCCCAGTTTTCCAAACCTCGGGATCCTCCACGTGACGAAGAAGAATGTGGCGAAGACTCTGGAGGAGAGGATGATCGAGGCCATCAGGATGGGATACAACTGTGGCGTCTCCATCCACCCCGACATCGACGCCATGCAGGCCGAAGTCCGGGTCCCACGAGAACTCCACGGTCAGTCCCCCAAGTCCGGGTCTGCACCTCAGGACTCACATTAAACCTGCTCTGCTGCTGCTGTTGTTGTCAGATGATCTCATCGTGTTGTGTTGCGTTGCAGAGCACCACCGCAGTGTGATCAGCAGCGTGGCGTCCGTCCAGGCCAAAGAGATGGACCTGAGCGTGGTGCGGCTCATGTTCACGGCGTTCCTCCCCGACAGCGACGGCGGTTTCTCCCGACGCCTGGAGCCCATCGTGTCTGAACCGATCTACGACAGCAGTGAGTTCAAGTGCACAAAATACACACATTTCTGTCCCTGCACCAGTGACACCTGAAAACGAGGATGATGATGGTCTGACGTGTTGGAGTCCCTTTCTCTTTTTTATCCTCACATCTGTTTCACCTGTTAGTGTCCCACCTGTCCCACCTGTCCCACCTGTCCCACATGGCGCCTGTAGAAACCACCATGACGACAGACTAACTGGACTCTGGTTGTGTCAGAACGCCTGCTTTCATTTCCTCTTCCCGCCCTTTTGGTTTCCTGTGCTGCAACTTCCTGTCAGAGCAACTTCATCACTTTCAGTTTCCCAACACGAGGACTCGCTGTTCCCGACTCGGGCTGCAGGCCCTCGTTTCCAAACAAATGCTGAACTCTGGAGACACTTTTAATCCACATTAAATTAAATGTGTGCATCAGCTTTTCTGATTTTGAGTGAGAAACTAAAAAATCTTGCAGATTCTCTATCACCTGAACGTGCCTCAGCTCTGATGCTGATTATCAATGATTATTATTTATTGATCTGCAGAAGAACAGTGATGATCGTTTCATTAACGGTCTCTAAAAATCACCTTCTGTCCCTCAGAGGCTCCAAACGCCTCCAACCTGAAGATCGTCAGGATGGACCGGACCGCCGGCTGTGTGACCGGAGGGGAGGAGGTCTACCTGCTCTGCGACAAAGTCCAGAAAGGTGAGCTGGGTCAGGCCAGACCAGGTCAGACCAGATCCACAGGGGGTTTTTATCTGTTTTCATAAAACCCCTCAACACTCTGACTCATTACACGTCATCTGCTGATCAGCCCCCCAGAGCTCCGAGGAGGGTTTCACTTTTAAAACCTTCAGACCCTCAGACCTAAATACTGTAGACCAGATCAGATCTTAAAGACCTTCAGACCCTCAGAACTTCAGACTTCCAGAGGTGACCAGCTCTTACTCTATAATAAATATCTGACTGATGTGGAACAAATAGTTGGTGTAAACAGGAGCATGGAAGAGCAGTTTCCTCAGACTTATGTAGTCCTGAAGTGAAGTGGATCTGACTCAGACCTCTGAAGGTTTCCAGTTTTTGTTTTAGAGGAAGTCCAGTTCTGGGGAAATCCCCCTCTGATATCTGATAAGTAACTTATTCAGGACAAATATTCAGACGAGATTTGATGACTCAGGTCTGAGTTTACTTGATCTCACTGTGACCCTGTGTGTGTGTGTGTGTGTGTGTGTGTGTGTGTGTGTGTGTGTGTGTGTGTGTGTGCGCAGATGACATCCAGGTCCGGTTCTACGAGGAGGACGACTCTGGTCTGACCTGGGAGGCTCTGGGTGACTTCTCCCCCACCGACGTCCACAGACAGGTGAGGTTTAGATCAGACGTCGTAGGTAAAGGTGGGTAAAGGCGTTTCCATGGTAACTCCCTCTCTCGCCACCAGTTTGCCATCGTTTTCAAGACTCCAAAGTACCGAGACCAGAACCTGCAGAAGCCGACATCCGTGTTCGTGCAGCTGAAGAGAAAGTCTGACAACGAGACCAGCGAGCCCAAACCCTTCACCTACCACCCTCAGATCATAGGTGGGTCAGGTGGCTCCACCCACACTTACATTAAAGGCCCCTTGATTGGACAACCGGTTGAGTTTCCAGGCCTCACTAGCTGTGACGCTTATCACATGAAGAGATTTGAACCTCAGCCTGAACCTGAACCTTAACCTTGTATTGTACCTGTGTTCTCAGACAAGGAGGAGGTGCAGAGGAAGAGGCAGAAGACGCTGCCCAACTTCCAGGACTTCAGTGGCAATGGAGGGGGAGGAGGCCTGTACCGAGGAGGAGGAGGAGGAGGTCCAGCTGCAGGAGGCGGTCCTGGCTCTGCAGGAGGAGGTACCATCACACAACACTCCTGGAACGTTATTTTTTACCTGCAGCTGACTGATGATGGATGGGGTGTGTCTGATTCTTCCTCCAGGTTACTTCCATGGTTTTAGCACCTATAACTATGGAGGGGGAGGTGGAGGAGGTGGAGGAGGTGGAGGAGGAGGAGGAGGAGGAGGAGGAGGAGGAGGGGGAGGTGGCTTCCCAACAGGATACTCAGCTGGTCTGCGAGGAGGAGGAGGAGCCGGCGGCGGCATCAAACACGGTGAGAAATGACTCATTCTGTTTTCAGTCAGTCCTCAAACAAGCAAACAATCAGCGTGATTGATGAGAGGAAGGTAGACGATGATGATGATGTCATCGTCAGGTGAGCTGTGTGTCTCAGGTCTGATGGATCTGATGTTTCCTGTTAAAGCCTCTCTGGATGATGATGGCAGAGACGATGACTCGGGGTCCGGGGCCGTCCTGCAGGATTCGGAGCAGACTCAACGCTCTGAGGACGAGGAGAAGACGGAGGACAGAGGGGTCAGCCTGGATCCAGAACCAAAACCAGAACCAGGTACAGATCCAGGTCCAGAGCTGAGGGTTCTGCTGCTGCAGTGAATTCAGACTCTGACCGCGTGTTCTGACGCAGGTGAACCGTCGTGTCATGTGACCCGACAGCTGGAGGCTCTGTTCCAGTACTCTGTGACGGGAGACTCCGCCTACCTGCTGGCTCCACAGCGCCCCCTGATGGACGCACAGGATGAGGACGGAGACACGTCAGTGCTCACGCAGAACACACCAGTACTCATTAACACGCCTCAGAGGTTCTACAGTTTGAGGTTGTTCTTCATCATCTGATCTTCTGGTTCTGGTTCTCCTCTCAGAGGGCTCCATCTGGCCGTCCTCCACAACCAGCAGGAGGCGCTGAAGAGTCTGACTCAGGTGGTCTCTGCTCTGCCTGGACAGGAAGTTCTCAACATGAGGAACCACCTGTACCAGGTAACTGACCAATGACAGTCCACTTCATTGGACTGAAGGAAGTACGGAAAGGAGTTAGGGGTGAGGAGGCAGGAAACAACCTCTCACCTCACACAGCGTCTGTTAGGTGAGGGGGTGTGGCCAGCAGAGTAATAGTGACTCCACCCCTTCTGGTTCCCAGACTCCTTTGCACCTGGCAGTGATCACCCAGCAGAAGGAGGCGGTGGAGGCGCTGCTATTGGCCGGAGCCGACCCAACGCTGATAGATCGCCATGGCAACACAGCGCTGCACCTGGCGTCACAACAGGAAGGAGGATGGATGGTCCAGTGTCTCCTCCGACACAAAGACATGAGACAACTGTTGGAGCACAGCAACACAGCAGGTACACAACAGACACACAACAGACACACAACAGGTGCACAGACGGAGGAATGTTTGACAGTATGTCTCCTCCTCTGTTTCCATGGTTACAGGTCTGTGTGCGATCCACGTGGCCGTCTTGGCCAATCAGCTGTCCTCTCTCAGGGAGCTCCTGGAGGGCGGGGCCAACGTGGAGGCTCAGGAGCGCAGCTGTGGACGGACGGCGCTCCATCTCGCCACCGAGACCGACAACGTGTCGCTGGCCGGCTGCCTGCTGCTGGAGGTACGACAACCAATCAGAGCGAAGCGTGCGGATGATTGACATTTTCGGTCGACACCCACCTGTTGGTCTCATGTTGTGTTTTTTTTGTGTGACGTTTTTGTTGCCAGGGAAACGCCAGGGTGGACTGCTGCACCTTCAATGGCTCCACCCCCCTCCACATCGCTGCAGGGAGGGGCTCCGCCAAGCTCACCGCTCTGCTGATGGCTGCAGGTAGGTGTGACGACGTCACTGTGACATCACACACAGATCAACACCGTCCAGGTGTGACGTGGTCGTCTTGTTCTTCCTGTTTTGCAGGTGCAGATCCTCACAAGGAGAACTTTGAGCCGCTGTTCTTCAGGGAGGAGGAGTGCTGTGAGGACGAGGAGGAAGACGAAGGCTACATCCCGGGAATGACCCCGCTCAACATGGCCACCACCACGCAGGTACGCTTACCTGTTTATAGCCAGGAAACAGTTTGTGACCTGGCTGCGGTGACTTACTCTGTGACATCACAGATGGGCGTGGCCTCCTGGTGACCACTGGGGAGCGGAACTGATCACATGATGCTGACTCTGTTTTCAGGTGCTGGAGCTCCTGAATGGTAAAGACTACAAATCCCAGAGTCCTCTCAGAGTCCTCAGCCCCCCCCAAGGTGAGCACCATCCTCATCCTCTCATTCTGACCTGAACACACACCTGTCTGACAAACACACACAACCCACAGGAGTACACAAAGTACACAAATGAAGTACATAAAGTTGACTATACAAATTACAACATCCAAAAAGTGTATGAAGTACAAAGTGACGTGTGTGTTTCTGTAGGCGACCTGGTGAGTCTGGATGTGGAGGTGAAGCAGGATGTGTGTCGGGCTCTGGAGAGCGAAGGATGCTGGGAAAGTCTCTCACACAGTCTGGGTCTCGGGATCCTCAACACGGCCTTCAGACTGAGCCTCTCCCCCGCCAAGACACTGCTGGACAGCTACGAGGTCTCTGTCTCACACACACGCACAAACGCGCACAAACACGCACACACTGCCCGTCTTTGACCCATGCTGGTTCTGGTCCTGCAGGTCTCAGGGGGGACGGTCTCGGACCTGCTGGCTGGTCTCAGGTTGGTGGGGGACTGCAGAGCGCTGAGCGTCCTGGAGGAGGCGCTGCGTCACTCTGACGAAACGCTGTTGACCAACAAGGAAACTGGTGAGCCGATCACCTTTTTCCTTCTTAGCTCGGCGACCTCTGACCTTTAGGCCGGCACGCTGTTTGCGTGCGTCGCCGTGACGATGTGCTGTGGTTTATCTCCGCAGGCGGCGCCCCGTGTGCTCGGGTCCAGGACCTGAAGGTGGACGTTCGGATCGACAGCGGGGTCTGTGACAGCGGGGTGGAGCTCTCCACGGCGTAGCCACACAAGCATCGTCATTTCTGGGCTGAAAGTTTCCGATTGGCTGTTTTAACTGAAGTGTGAAGAGTCCGACGTCCGTCAGCCCACACTACACTCCAGCTGTTCAACCAAATGCACATCTGGTTCTGCCGCTTAAAGCTAGAATCCACCAGTCAGACTCCAGTTGATCCGGTTTCTGGATCAGACAGACGAGTGGTGTCCGAGGGAGGCGGAGCTTTTCACACCAATGATTGTAAACAGGTAAATCCTCCTCAACGTCCGAACTCTTCACGTGTTTTGTCTGTTTAGTGTTTTCTAATTTTAAAGGCCCAGCTTCTTCTCTGATTGATTATGATGCGGCCCGAGGCATTGTGGGACATGTAGTCCAGAACTGAGGCATTTGTGTGTTCTCGTGTGAATCTGAAGCTTATTTCTTATCGAGCAAATTATATTTATGTCTCCATCAGCACTGTACAGTTCATCAGCTCTGGACTGTTGTTTTTTAAATAAAGTTTGTTTTTTTATACATTTGTTTGTTCATTTACAAATTTAAAAACCAAAAGCTGAGTTAGATTTTTATCCTGCAGTGACCAGTAAAATAAGAGGATGTAGAATCTGAAGCTGATGTAACGACCTTCAGGTTCAAGACTTTAATAGTTCAAAATAAAAGTTCTCCTCTAAACCCACAAAGCCTCTTTGAGGAGGAAGGCCATGAGCTGAAAGCTTTCACATAATAATACAAAGTTTAAAACAAACAGCGCCACACAAAACTGCAATTTGTTCAACTTTATTGAGAAAAAAAAAACAGGACAGAGCTATTAGTTGATCGATCAGCCGTCGAGAGCTCGAGTTTCATCTTCAGTGCAAAAAGAGGAGAGTGTGGAGGATGACGGATGAACTAACGGCTCGTCTCAAAAAACAAAAATACACAACAACAAAACAAACCCAAAGAAAAGCTGAGGTGGAGACTCTGTTCTCAGCAGCACAGGAACCAATCACTGACATGCATTAAATTATTATTATTATTATATATTCATTTTCTCCTGCAGCTTTATTTACGGAAGCAGGTCTCTCTCCAGGCGGGGAGTCCGCTCTGGATTCTGGTTTTTGTTTTGCGGTTGGCACATTCACAGCTCAGAGTCCTTCAGCCCTTCAGACCAAAAAAAGGGCAGTCAGGGATTTAAAAAGCGTTAAAATTGAGGATGAGGTGAAAACAACGTGAACAAATTGCTGTTATTTTCTGATGGGAGGGGGCGTGGCCACATGAGGAAATCAAACAGTTTATTCCAGCAGTGAGGAAGAGGAGGAGGAGGAAGATCACATGGCATATTTCTGGGTCCAGTCCTGAGCTGTCTTGTTGTACCTGCAGATAAAGAAAAGAAAAAAAAAAACAAAACACACACAGGTGAGAATCATCAGGTGGAAACTCACTGAGGGACGATGCCATGCACACACATAAACGCACACAGACCAGGCCATAAGTTTATGGACAGTCCCAAATGTGCTGCAGATGTTTTAGCCTGAGCGGTGACGGAGAAAAGTGGATGGAACATAAAGATCAGATATGATGTTTCTGACTCTTCAGGTTCCCCAGGACTTCACAGTTCTCTACGGGGCCCTCAGGTTCCTCACTGCGGGGCCTTCAGGTTCCCCAGGATAAGACGGTTCTCTTGGGGGTCTCCAGCTGAGTTGAACTTCGAGTTAGTTTCTACTTTAAACCAGGACCAGACCTGGAGACCTGGTGTTTGAGGAACCAGGGTACTCCAGGTGTTCTCTGGGGAACGGAGGTGGGCCGCACCTCATGCAGGTGACACACGGAGCAGCAGCGTTGCGTTTGCAGCCATGCTTTGCGTGGACGTGCTTCAGGTTCCACACGGCAGCTCAGGGAGAACCTGAGCTGGTTCTTACCCTCACAGCATGGCATACTTCTCTGTCCACTCCCTGGCTAGTCTGTTATACCTGAGACCAACGAGCAGGACACCCCTATTAGAACCCTGAGACCAGGACCTGCTGGGGGTCCACGTCTGAGCCCAGACCACATCAGACCTCCTACCTCCAACATTAGTCGGACTCGGACAAATTGCAGTGATGCTCCATGTTTGTGACTCAGTTTTCAGATTTGGTTTTTGGTTCAGGTCCAGATTTTGGTCTGACAGTTTCGGAAAAGTCTGAGTGCGGAGCTTTCTCTTCTTTTGTTCTGATTGGCCGTGATCACCCTCGTTTGGTTGTTCACCAGCTGGCGTCATTGTTTACCAAATCAAAGGGGATGTTGGTTTCTGTTCATCATCACATCTTCAGTCTGTTTGACTTTGTGGGGTTAAGTTAGTTTAAGCGGTTTTTACTCTCTAAGATTCGAGTCTGATGTGGCAACATCCTAACCCCCCCCCTCCCCCCGGACCCCCCGTCCCCCCCTCAGGGTGTGAACTCACCTAACGGGGTCTGTTTTGTAGATGCGAGCGATCTCTGGCACTAACGGGTCGTCAGGATTTGGGTCACATAACAGAGAACAAATGGACAAAAGGACTGTGGAGAGAAGACAGCCGGTCAGAAACGGGGGGGGGGATCAAAGACCAACAGCTTGAACTTTGACCTTCAGCTATAAATAAAACTAAAAACAAAGCCGGCTACAGGCTGTTTTTATTTCATGGAGATTGACTCCTGCTCAGAGGCTCCGCCCACTCACACACCTTCATTATAAAACTTTAAAACACATCCAGCACCTACAGGAACCGTCAGCGTCGTCTCTTACCTTTAGAGATAGTTAATGCTGGAGACCACTGTGATCTCAATATATCCAGGCAGATGCTGCCGTTACTGTTAATATTTGGGTGATAAATTCTGGTTGTGAAGGCGACCTGATGGACGAGAACAGAAACAGTCTGTGAGCTCAGAGACGGCACAAAGAAACATAAACAGCTTGACATTTTAAAGCCCCTTTAACTCATTGACTGCCATTGACGTCTATAGACGTCAATGGCTTTTTTTAACGCAAAACACACGGGAAGAGTCTGGTGGAGCTTGTCAGTAAATATCATGCTTGTAAACTTAAGTGTTAAACAGTAGATCACCACTAGATGGCAGGCAGCGGTGCGCTCTTTGGAGTATAAACACTGAGAAGAAGATGTGAGGTTTGTGGGGAGAAAATGGCGAGACGAAAGGTGGACGGAGGTGTGTACAAGCAACTAACAATTGGAGAGAGTTTTGAAAACGCTAGAAACAAATTTTTTTTTCTGATGAAAGAAGAGAGTCTGCTGTTTCTTTAGGTAGTTTCAATGTTTATGCAGTCATAAAACTCAATATTCTGTGGGTCTTGAAAGATCAGTCAAAATTCCCAAAAACGCTGGCAGTCAGGGACTATCTGCTCTGAAAATGGCTGGCAGCCAATGAGTTTAGTGTTGAAACATTTCCAGGTTCCTTTTGCCCCGCCCCATCAAAAACTACAACAAACATGGCCGACATGCTCTCATCTGTTTACTTTTTTTTTTAAATTTGGCAGAAAAGTGAATTTAAAGGTTTGAGGCAGATGTTGTCATGTGATCCTAAATCTCACAGATAGAATCAGTATCAGGGCCTTGCGGAGACCAGGACTGGGACAGACCAGAACCACCTGGTCCCAGGATCGGGTGTTCAAACTGGACTCACAGGTCACATAAACCTGAACACATCGTCTCAGAGATGAGGCGTTCACTGACCTTGGGTGGTTTGAAGGGATAATCTGTAGGGAAATGAATAGTCAGGAAAAAGACTCCGCCCTGGTAGGGACTGTCAGGCTGCAGGAGGAAGACAGAGGACACACACACAGCTCCTGTTATAACAGCAATAATCAGGGACACACACGTTACAAACCTGATTACACAACCAATGAAATGATTGTTACTGTGTGATGTCAGAGTGTGATCATGGCTGACAGCAGCAGGTTGATACTCACAGGGCCCATTATAGTCGCCTGCCAGTGAAACACTGAAGGAGAGGAAACACACAGGAAGTCAATGAAACGCACTTCCTGCATCAGGACAACAACAGACTGAATACAAAGAAGACTGATGCCAACTCACTGTCTTCACCGACGGGTCCGGCTGAGCACTGAGCCGGAGGATCTCTGGACAGGTCGGTCAGCTCCTACAGGGGACGGACGAGACAGGGGGGGGGGGGGGGTCACAACCACCTCATCAACCAAACCACACAGGAAGACAAACTTCCTGTTTGTCATTTCAATCAGAGAAGACGAGGAGTGTAAAACTAAAACAGAAGACTTTTTCACTTTGGAAAACCTGAGAAATGATTTGTTTTATCTGGTGGACTGCTGACACAGAGAACATGTTTGTTCTGCTGCTGTCACTGTTCTGCATCTTGTTTCCTGTTTGTCTCTCTCACGCACGGGGCAGTGAAGCGGTTCGTATTATATCATGTTAAAGGTCGATCTAAAGATGAATTTTCTGCCATTTTATTCTGTTAAACTTTAGAATCATTAAATCACGCTCCAGCTGTCAGGTTGACATCAATTTCTTTCATCAGTCAATCATCATTTCTTTAGTCAAGAAGGCGATAATGGTAACGTGGTCGTCATGGAAACAGGTCTGATTCTTCTGATGGACGCTGCATAATCAACCTCCAACTGTTGGTCCAACACAAAGGAAGGAGAAGAAGAAAAGAGGCGGAGCAGCAACGTGTGTGATGGTGGCAGGAAATGCAGTTGCAGGAGCGTGTCTGATCAGGATCGGGCCGGACCAGGATCAGGACTCCAGAGAGAGCGAGAGAAGGAAGTGAGACGGTTTTAGAGAAGTGGTTTATGTAAGAAAAACAAATCTGTGTTGAAACGATGACTGCAGATGGTTGATCCGCCTCAATAGATGTTCAGCTCACACTTCCTCCGAGAAGAGGTTTTAATTTGAAAGGACATCTCGTCTACACCTTCCCTCTTTTTTATTTTGAGTTCACTGTGGTTGTGTTTTGGATGCTCAGAAACTGTTGGCAAACAACCTTCATGAACCGATCTGATTGGTCACACTCCTGTCACATGACCTTCCCAGAAGAAAGCGATGATGATGATGTTGCTCCGCCCATCGTCAGGCCAGCAAAAAAATCTCTACTCGTTTTTTTTTCCCCATCGGTGGAATTTTCTTCTCGCCAACTTCCTGTTTACACCGGTCTGTTACTATGGATACAGATTATTTCAGATATGGAGGGAAAACAGAAGGAATAAGATTGTTTTGATTTTAAAATGAAAACGTAATGATGGTGGGTAAATAAATCCGTTGATTAATCTGCTGAGTATTTCCCTGGTTGGATTAGACAATTCTGTTTGATTAACCAATCAGCGAAACACAAATGTTCAGATTTCTGATGAAGAAGTTTACTTTTCCAACTAATGGGCTCATTGATTATTGACGAACTGATCAGGAGGTTTAGAGTAGAGCTATGGCTCCAACAAACCGGACAGAGTGAGACATCTTCTCTGTCAGCCGCTGATCTTTATTCATATCTGATCAATAATTCAGACTGATGACTTCATCATTTTCAGTCTGGATCTTCATTTTTTGGGTCGAAGCTGATGAGAAATGATGGCATCACATTTACAGCTGAATAAAATTAAACTAAAATACTGAAGCCGAATGAAACGATAAGTGGTTTAAATTTGACTCATGAACAAAAAGAAAAGCCTCTGTAGTTTTCAGCCCACAGGGAACATCAGATTCTTGAGAAGCTTCAGATAGAAACTTCAAATCAGCTCCAGAACGCCATAAAATCCCACCGTGTGTTTTTAGTTAGTTCTTGTTTTCTGAGCTTCTCTCCCCCGATTACAGAGACCAGAGTCTGAACTGATCCGACAGAATCAGCTGAGGCTGAAGATGAAGAGACGTTTTGAAAAGGTCAAACACAAAGTGATGAAAAAATAGAAAAGACTGAATGTTGCTCTAAATGGATCATTGATAATGAAATGGGCTCTTTTTACTTTTTATCATCATCATTCCTGATGCAACAGCCGCTTCCCTCATTTCCAGCCACACTATATGATCAATTAATGCTTATAAGATAGAAAAGAAATATATGAAAATAACAAATTGATGGTTCTATATTCTCTTTGTTTAGTCACCTTGATTTTTTTGGAACTTTTTGACCAAATAAATGGATTGGAAAAACATTCAGGAGAACAATCAGAAATGAACTGGAACTACGGAAACATTTATATTGAAAACCAAACAACACAGTGAAGTCTGATCTTCAGTGTGAATGCAGCATTAAATTCAGTATTGATGTGTAAGCAGCAGGGTCTATTTTTACTGCTTGAGTCGTGTGGACAGCCAAGTCCACAGGCCAGATCAGGATATAACTGGGGGGGGGGGGGGGTTGTATTTCCAGCCTGCAGGCCGCCCTGAAGCCAAACTGGCCGTGTGCGTTGGTATGTGACATCCAGGCAGCTCATCTTTCAGGTCTGACTGAATCTGTGAGGCTGAAAAACCTCACAGGATTTCAGCTGGACAGACGGCATTCTGCTGTAAAAGCTCAGAGTCTGACTGCTGTCGTTTTACCCATTTACCAAAAATTTTAAATAAAACTGAACACACGGAGGCTCCACTGCCTCTTTATAACGCTTTCTGTCAGACACAAGTCTCTGAATGAAAACTGATCAGTTTTCATTCTGAAAATTTATCATTATCAACTGAACCAGCACCTCAGCTAATTTTACATGACTGTATTCTATTCTATTGTTATTATTATTATTATAACTACTGGTTTTAGACTTTTTCCCTCCATACTGAGCAAAGTCCAACAAAAATAATCTTGTGACTTGAAAATGTTTAGGAAGGAAAAGAAACTCTCCTGAGAGCAAACTGAGCCGTGAACACGTCAGTGTTGGAGAGAAATGCTCCGACACAGTCAACATTTAATTCACCATTAATGGGTGAATAAGTTGGTTTTTGAAAGTACACATCCAAAGGTCTTTCCTCCAAACTCTTCATATATTCCATAAACTTTCCCACCGGAGCAGCAGAAACGGGGGAGACCATTTTAATGTCAACTGATTGATTCATCGAACAGCAGCCAGCAGTTAATCAGTCGGGCTCTAAAATACACCGCTGACAGCAAAACGATGTTGTTAATAATAAATAGAGATGTGTTTAGAAGGAAGTAACTGGACTTCTTTATCTTCTTTATCTAAAGAAGTCCAGTTACTTCCTACCAAACACTCCAGGACTAAGATGACCTGGATGACTGAGAACCTTCACAGACAAATTAAAGATGCTTTGTCATTTTGTATAAATAAAGAGATGCATTTACACATTCAATAATCAGACAGGTTAATCGATCACCTGTAATCCTGATGAACTGTGAGTTACCACAGACTGCACCAAGTCCTGGTCGCGCTCTGAGGGGAATTACTGGGTTCATTTACGCAGACGTGGCCTGATAATTTTGTTTTAATTTTGATTTTTAATGGTTGTGTGAGAACAACAAGCAAACTGGGACCAACTTAATAAACTCCAGCTGAGCATTTCTGCAGGAATCATCAAAGTAAAGACTTTTAAAAGCCCCCTGAGGCTGACACCTAATACCTGAGTCCCTATGGATGACTGGACCGGCCTCAGAGACCGCACCGCTTCAAGGTGATGTTTGTTATTCAGAAAAACAACAAAAACCACAACACAGAGAAGCAAAACAATCACACAATGATTACACACAACTGGAGCCCCGATGGGACCAACAGCTCACCTCCCAACAGGAAACATGGATGAACTCGTCAAGTAAATAAAAAGTCATTCATTTCTTGTATTTTCCCTGAAAACTGACTTCAGTCCTCTCAGAGTCTAAATGAGCTGCTGACAGATCTTCTATCTGATCTCTGCTTCAGAGCCCAACATGTCTGAGATCCTCAGAAATAACAACAATAGTAACAACAGTAAATAAAGTGTTTACCGTGTGTGGGGCAGAAAGAGGAAGTTCAGCCTCAGGGGCTGACAGGAAGTGTGTGTGTCCGCCTCTGACTGCAGTTATTTTACATTAAAACACTAAATCAGAGCTAAAGGCCTGAAGCTAACGCTAAAGCTAAAGCACCAACCATTGTCCGATCCGGAGCCGGTAACACCGGGGGGGTGTGGAGGGGGTCTGCCTAAAACCTGGACATGAATGTCAACACGACCCCCCCAGCCCCCATTTTTAAATGTCTCCATCAGCTGAAAACGAACATCAGTTATAATTACTAAACGATTTTCTGCCCGGCTTCGACAGCTAGCTGGTGCGCTAAATCGCTAACGGCAGCTAACAACTAATTTATTCCAGATTAACCGCTGTGTATGTGTGTGTGTGGGGGGGGGGGGGGGGTGTCTTACCTTAGAAATCCGTTTTAAAGCCATCGTGTCTGATGAAGGGACTGACTGTCGAGGAGGAGGAGGAGAAGAAGGAGGAGAAGAGGGAGGAGGAGGAGGGCAGGCCGGCTAGCTGACGCTAACTCACTAGCATCTAGGACTTTGCTAGCTGTAGCGGAGCTAAGCTAGCTCTGTGAGCTAACACCGATTGACTTCCTTGGTCTTCCCGGAGCTTCGCCTCTTTGTTCCGCCGATCTCAGTTCAGTCTGGACCGACTCGGAGCCGCTTCAGCCCGGATTCAGGCTGACAGGCGAATACCGGACCGACCGACGGCTCAAAATGTCCTCCGTCCCGCACAGCTGTCCGCTCCGGCAGCAGGAGAGCTCACTCCGCCTCAGATCCGGGACACCGAAACAGGACACCGGATCACCGGACTGGTCCGCTGCTGGGGGACCGGGGGTGTTATTTTAGTACAACTACAACACTGGAAATATTCGCATTTATATTATTGAATTCCACAAACAGCCACAAAACCGAGACTTTCAACAAAAACAAAACTTCCGGTTCAATAATAACGCGTTTTAGGGTAAATTTATTATTTAATACTAATGATGTTTATATTTTACTTCTCTCTGATCAACACTGAATTAATAACTGGATTAATATTAAAGAAAGATTAAATAAAGATTTTTAAGATAAAGTTGTAACATCCTTCGACATTACCTCACTTCCGCTCCTGTGCCGTCCTGGTCTCTGATTGGCTGACTGGTTGAGCTCACCTGGTGAAGGTTATTTAAATGGTTCATTCTCTGTCCGTCTTATCTTTCAGCAGGAAGCTTTTCACGGCTCGGGTAGGAAAACATTTCAGTTTTGTGTCAGCGCCACTTTACTTCATTCAGAACTTTATTTGTTTGTTTGTGTGAGAAGCACGTTACCTGTGTAATGTTTGAGCTCCGTTTGTTTCTTCTCAATGAAAAGTTTTCAGATGCAGCTGCAGTGTTTTTTCACGCCTTCATGTTTATCTGCAGTTGTTCTGAGATTTGACAGTAAATGTTTGTCAGAGAATCAAAGGTTCATGTTTTGTTTTGTTTTTATTTATTTTCCTCCTGATATGATGATGATGATTTATTATAAACTTTAACCCAGAACTCTATATTTGCAACAACTAACCCAAATTTAAACAAACTCTGCAAAATCTGCAGTGGCTTGCAATTTTTAAAAAATCCTACGATTTTCCCACTGACGCTTGAAATGCATCCTGGGAACACAGAACAGGAAGTGGCGTGCTGCCTTAGATTTTCCTCAGTTTTCATTTAGCTCATTTCCTTTTTCTTGTCTGTTAATCACATTTTGCTCTTGTTTTTCAGTCAGTATGAAATAACACACAGTTAATTTTCCTGTATTTATTTAACTATCCTGAGAAGTTAGCTGTTTAGTCCACTGTGTCCAGGCAGGGGTCACATATTGGTCCTCTCAGGGGGCAGTGAGCTGGTGTTGTGTGTCTCTGGTGCTTTTTTTTTCTTGCAGCGTAGTGTGTCAATGTTCACTTCAAATTTAACAGCAACACAGTTCACGCAGAATATTTTAATTTGTCACTTATGACACTGAATCAGCTTTTTAATAGGATGGACAACCATTGTTGTTTAAGAGTTTGTTTGAGGAAGTGAAAAAATTAAAACAATCACTTTATTACACTTTTGTCTTCAACTTGAATTTACTGACCTGTACTTCTTTTTAAAAAAAAAAAAAAAAATGTTTTTTCCTCCTTTGTATGTAAATTTTAATTTTTGTTCATTCAGTTTATACAATCCTGTTTGTTTCTGTTGAAACACAAACGGCAAACAACTGCTCATCATTGTGCACTCTTATATCTGTGCACTCACTGGTCGCTTCAATAGGAACGCCACTCTAACGCTGTCAGTCCTGCTGCTGTTGGACCGCGTCCCAAAGCTGGTCCAAGGGATCCAGATCTGGTAGGCTTTTGATGGCATGAGAGGGTTTTTATACTTTATGCTTTAGTTTATATTCAGGGATAAAGTGTCTGTTCTTACTTACTCATTTATCATGCACACACATCAAGATTTTTTTGAGCCTTGCACATTACTCTAGCAAAAACAGCTCAATAATGCCCATTAGAAAATTTCCAAGGTGCCCGTACCCCCGTGGGTTCGGCCCATTTAGGCCAAGACGTATAAAAAGTCTGTGGCTCCCAAAGTGCCCTGTAACAATGACTGTAGCTGATCTGGATCTGTGAGGACTGAAAACACAGTCGCTTCTTCATCCTCCGTCCAAAATAAACACATCATTTACATCATGTTGGGTTTGTTTTTGGTGAGACTTTAAAGTGGCACCACAGAAATAACCTGAACCCAAACAAACCTGAGAATCATTATCATAACTGTCCTCATCAGGTTTAAAGTTTAATGTCACTTAGCTTTGTCCGGATGTTTTACATTTGACTCAGTCGTGTAGTCTACGTGATACGCTGTTATACGCCGTATACCCACTAGAAGAGTTCAGTGATTTCTGTATACCTTCTTAAAAATAATTTCGCAATAATGTCGCACTTTCACTCTTTCGCCCTTTTTGTGTTGCTCACTTTTGGACGTCTGGGGCCTCCGTCGCCTGTGGCCTGTGACCTGTTGCTAAGCAACAGCAAAACACTTGTTCGGCTCTGACAAAGCCCGCGAAATTATTCGTTTCTCTGTCAGAATTTGATCGGTCTACCGTTCAAGTCAGCGAGCGCCAAACACGAAAACAGACGACAATATTTAAGTGTTTTCGGAAATTTTCCCTCCGACGACAGAAGAAGAGCCAGGTGAGGCGGCTGTCCTCAAGAAGGTGACCGAGAACGAGCCCGGCGCTCCCGCGAAGTTAGCCGGTGAGTGAAGTTAGCATGGTTAGCTGTAGCAGGTAGTTGGTTAGAACTAGCTAACCTGACCAACGTTAGTGTGGTGATCGATGGAAGAGAGAGGGAGCGAGATAGTGTGTGTGTGTGTGTGTGTGTGTGTGTGTGTACACGTACAACAGTAGACAATACCTACTACAAAAAAGTAGTAGGTATTGTAGTAAACCACTGATTTGACTCGCATAAAGCACTTTATTAGTAATTATGAAAAGTGCTGTACATATAAAACATATTAGTATTTTTTTTTTTTAATCTGTCTTTGAAATCCAGGACCAAAAACTATAATTTCACCAAGTTGCATAAACTCAAGAAGTAAAATAAAGAAGGTGAAGAATATCAGAGAGCCTGAAAAGCTGGAAGCACAATTTCCTGTTGATTGACACGTTTCCAGCATAAAATAAGTTCATGGTTTATTGTTATTGGATGTAAATCTTGTTTCATGAATTTCCTTCTTCTGGATTAAAACTGAGCCGAAAGTGGAGTGAAGTGGACAGTTTGCACACTGAAGGTCTCTGGTGGATTTTGCAGGTCTGGTTCTGGTCTTCCTGAAGAGGAAGTGATCAGTTCTTTTTCCCTCCTGTTTCTATCGATGACATTCTCGGGCAGCAGAAAGAGCAGTTGGACTGAAATTGATGTTCAAATTCATTCATTCATTCATTCATCTTCTCCTCATCCGTTTCCGGGTCACGGGGGGTTCTGGAGCCAATCCCAGCTCACATTGGGCAAGGGTGGGGTCCCCCTGGACAGGTCTCCAGTCCATCACAGAGACAGACAGACCTACGGACAGTTTAGAGTCACCAATGAACCCAAACATGATGTCTTTGGAGACTCCGCACAGAAAGGCCCCAGGCCGGGAACTGAACCCACCACCTTCTTGTTGTGGGGCAACGGAACCAACCACTGTGCACCCGTGCTGCCCAATGTTCAAATTATTGAATCTTTTATTTATCAAGCCAGTCACCTTCTACTTCCAATATAAGGATTTGATTTGTTTCATCATGTACACTGATATTGTGTATTCATGTATGCATCATACATATTGGGGGCTAAATATTTATTTTCAATAATGAATGTGACTATATTTATGAATCAGAATGTGAACAGCTGTTTTCTCCACTAGATGGAGACATTTACCTTCACTTGTCTGATCATCCTGTTTTCTTCTTTCAGTTAAATTCACTAATGTATAAAAATGTGACACCTCAGTTCATTTCAGTGTGAATGGGACTTAAACAACTTAAAGACTCTAAAGACTAAAAATCTTCAGGTTTAGAGCTGACTGGTTCTCAGTATTTCACCTGTTTTCTGTCCTCAGACTGAATTTTGTGGTCCTGACTTGTTTTGGAGCTGCAGACTATATTACAGCTTCTTTATTGATGTCAGTGAGTTTGTGTATATGAACTAAGATCAGAGCTTCACTTTGGATCCTCTTCCACTTCACAAAAAACCAAACCTGGTTCCTTATTGAGTCCAGTTTGAGGCAGATTAGATTTGGAGAGAGAGATTTGGATCGTCTGTTGGTTGTTCAGTTCTGCACATTCAGATTTTATTAGAAGTGAAACTGAACCAGAGAACCAGAACCAGAGTCAAGACATCTGCTCAGGACTGGACCGTGATTCAGGTTCAGGTTGGTCCTATCAGGATTATTCTGATTTATTCAACAGATTAATCTGCAGTTATTCTGAGAGTTGAAACATAAGAGGCAGCATGAATGAATGAATGAATGAATGTGGTGATGATTATTTCACCCTGCAGCAGCAGCAGCAGCTGCAGATCTCCTGGTTGAGTTGTGGAAGTCACTGATGTATTCAGACGGACTCGGCTTCCTGGTTAGTGTTGAGTGTCTGGGGGCAGTTAACAGTGTTTTAGGATATTTAGGAGTGTTGGGGGGCAACTCTGGGGTTAAATGCCCCTCAGATGGTGAAAGTGGGGCCGTGACCCCTCCCAGCAGGAGGTCTGCAGGCTGCAGGATCCTCTGATCCTCTGAGCCGTGGTTCAACATCACAAGATAAAAAGGATTTGTTCGGATTCTCACATTTCTGTTGGGAGGAAGAGTGTGTGTGTGTTCCATTAAACAGTTTTATGAGTTTTTTTTAAAGAAGACTTTGTGTGGTCTTGTGAGCTGAGTTCTGAATCTGCTGCTGCATGTTAAGTGATGGCTGGAAAAAGTCAAGTCCAGTAAAAGCAGTTCAGAATTGTTCGTTCATATTTTTATTTTTATTTTTTTTTAAGATCAGAAACAAAAAAATTTAAAATAAGTCGAGTATCTCACATTTGTATACGAGATGAAACTGTTGAAACCAGCTCGACAAAGAGGATCCGACCTTAACTCATTAACCCCACAGGAAGAGTGTCCTCCTCCACCAGCTGCTCTCTGATGGTTCTTCCTGTTTCCTCCTTAAACAGAATCAGCTGATCTGTCCAATCTGAACCTGATCAGATCTGGATCAGTCTGACTCTCTGACTCCTTCTGTGTGTTTATCGGTTCTCTTCTTCAGATGTAAAAAGGTCCTGCCTCAGTTACTCTGTACCACCAAGTGTAGATTAATCCGCCTCTGAAAGTAGTCCCCAACAAAGTGACAGTTTCCTGTGAGATAAAAGTTTCAGCTTCACATGAAGAGACGGATCCGTTCATTCATGACATCAGCGAAATTATTATTATTATTATTTTTTTTGTTAACATTTCTTATCGAAAAAACTTGTCAAGATTTAATTGTAATAATTAAGAAGATACACAAACATGATGGAGAATAATAAACAAATATTATATGTCCATGTATGGAATATATATATTTATGAAATAAATTAGAAGGTATAAACCTGTTAGAAATCTGGACATAAATATCTAATGAAATAAAAAATATCCAATTTATATATCTTATATGATATCATGTTACTAAAATAATATCCATTCCATGTTATACACAGTAGAATCCAAACATCTGAGACAAAGTTAATTATTAAAACTTGTAGAATATATATATAAAATATCTGTATATTTATTATATGATATAATTTAAATTTGGAATGTATATCCTTTCCAATAAGATAGTAACCTGTAATAATACATTAAAATCAACATGTAGATATTTAAAAAATATTTACATGTAATTTATATATGATGTAAATTGTATCTCATCTGAAGGATTTATATATATGATAATATTAGAAGTTTCCTCATCACTTTAATAAAAGCAGATATTCTGTTTCATTTAGATTCAGAACATATTTGTTTGTTTCCTGCTGACTTCCTTTCCTGATTAATCATTGTTATCAAACACGGAACTGAATTTATCATATTAGTCATCAATTGATTTATCAATAAATTAGGAAACATTTTGAGAATTGATCAATAATTAAAGCAATAAAAAAAAAAATCTTTTTCCAGCTTCTAAATTGATAATATTCAGGTTTTTTTCTAAATATCAGAGAATCATTACTGTTCTTGTGACCATCTGATGAATTAGTGGGAAACAATGAAAACAATTATCAGTTTTATATTTAATGTGTGTGTTTTTTAAAATGACCATCCTAGTTCCTGCAGTGTTGCAGGCTCCGGTCCGGTCCACCGGGGGGCGTCCCGCGCCTGCAGCCTTATTGGATTTATCTCCAGCAGCAGTTGGAGAACAAAGTACCATCTGTGTTTCAGCGGCGACAGATTCTCCAGTTTATTACCAAAACAGAAGAATTAATAAAGTCATTAAGACAAAGTGGGAGATATATTAGAAAATACAGGTCGATCTGGATCAGGGGAGTCCGTCAGCTGGGTCTTTAATCCTGCAGTGTCATGTTTTCCTGAGAGAGTGTTTTTTTTTTTTTTTTAAATCTTATTTTAGAGCTGAACCGTTTTCAGGTGCTGGACTCTGAACAGCCCTTCTTCAGCCTGGCAGCGGTTTTTAGATCCTCAGGAGGCTCCGTGGGCTGAGGAGGGCTGAAGGGCACCTGGGGGGTTCTAGGTTTCTTCTTGAGGCAGTTCTGGGAGTTCTTGGGGGAGCTGTGAGGGAGGCTCCAATAATACTCAAGGAGTTCCAGGTGACCCAGAGGAGGTTTGGTGGCATCCCAGAGGCGTAATCCTGGTTTGCCAGGGCATCAGAGGAAATTCCAGGGATAGTTAAGGGATTCCCGGAGAGGGGGGGGGTCATGTTCTGCAGTAGGTTCCACTTTAATGGGGGGTTCTAGTGGATCCAGAGGAGGTTTAAGGACCTTTAAGGGTCCTGGTTTGGGCTCTGAAGACTTCAGAGGAAGTTCCAGGACTGTTTAAGGAGGTTTCAGGAGTCTTTGGGTTAACACCTTGGAGTTAACCCAAACATTTAAGAATTCAAGGAGGTTCTTAAGTTCTTTGAGGGTCTCCAGGGGATCTAAGGATGGTTCAGGGCACATCAGGGTGCCTCTGAATTGTTTTCATGGGTGTTACAGGAAGTTTCTGCGGTTCCTAACGGATTTGATTTGAGAATATATTGGATATTAATATAATATTGGATTTGAGAATTTCCCAGTTTGGGATCAATAAAGTACATCTATCTATCTATCTGTTTGGCGTTCCAGGAGCTTCCAGGTGTAATTCCACGCAGCTCCAGTCTTTTTTTTTTTTTGTGGCTTTACAGCACTTCAGAGCGATCGGTTCATTTTTCAGGAGTCCTGGAGGATAAAGTGAGGCTCAAGGGTCTCTTAGAGAAGTGTGAGGGAATGTGACTGAGCTCCAGGAGTTATTCAGGAATTATTCAAGGAGAATCCAGGATTAACAGGGTCCAGGTTCCAGGACCTTGTTAAAGCTGGTTACAGACAAGAAGGTAGAATCAGGAGGTACACAACAAAATCCAAAATCTGAAACTGAAAAATTATTATTTTCTTTTTATTCAGAGAAAGTTGTTGGAATCAGCTCAGACGGGTCTGCGTGAAAAAATGATCAAAGACAATTAGAATGAAAATATTTCATTTTTGTCCATCACACAGATTCCAGATGTTAAATTCTCTCTTTCACATTATTCCCAAAAAGATAAAATAAAATTCCTGATCATTATTTTGACGGGCCCAAGAGCGTGCAGGAGCCTGTTGCCGGCTGGTTTCTTCATCTTCATCTTCCTCTTCATCGCACAACATGTTTGGAGCGTCTCATTGACTTTTTCTCTTCCCGCACAGAAATATTTTTCCAGGCTTTCCAGACGTTTCTGTTTCCCTGGAGGAAAAGCAGCGGCTAAAGGAGGATAAATATTTAATCAGCGTTGCTCTGGAGTTTTTTCTTAATTAGAGGAATTCTGCTCCCGCCACGAGAAAGAACAGAAATGACTGCTGGAGATGTCAGAGCCCCAAAAACATCAAGAGCGATGATCAGAGAGCTTATTATTATTATTATTATTATTATTATTATTACGTTTAATTTAGGGCTGAAATTATAAAACACATATTTTATAGAAGTGTGAAATAAAAACAGTCTCACTAAAAGGAAGCTTATTAGCGGCTCTGGTGTGTGTGCGCGCGCACACGCGCGCCATATGTCCGTGCAAAAAAAAAGAAAAAAGAAAAAAAAAAAAGGCGCAAATTGGTGCCAAATTTACGCGCGGCTCGTGTCAGTCAGCCTGAACTCGGGATGACAGGAGAGATTATTCCGGATGAAACCGGTTAATCCCCCAAAAACCTGAAGTTTGAGTCTGTCAGGAAGTGGATCCTGATTCTGACTGATGAGGATCAGTATTACAGTCTCGTGTATCCGGTCTCTGGTCTGGGCCTGAACACGGAGGGGTTTCGAGGGGTTTGGATGGGGTTGGGGGGGGGGGGGTCAGACCGGCTCATCCCCGCAGATGAACCGCAGCCTCCTGCGGGGGAGCTGACAGCGTGTCGCCGGCTGGTGGCAGCTGTTTGACGGCCGTTTTCAGAGACAGGAGTCGGTGCTGAAAGGACGATCCACCGAGTCAGTTTTTGGTTTTTAATCTACACATACCTAAACAGGACCAGGGACCCGGACCAGGACAGGGCCGAATCCAGTCCTGAGTCCTGAGTCCTGAATCCAGACTTCAGAGTCCTGACTCCTGATTCCTGAGTCCTGAATCCTGAATCCTGACTCCTGACTCCAGAGTCCTGCTTAGAGGCCTGGTCCGGGTCTTGATCCGGTCCAACCCATTAACTGTCTTCACTTTAAAACTTTTAACCGTCCAAACTCATTTTTTTTACAGTGCGCGCGGCCGAACACGCGGAAACCCTTATTTGGCGAAACTGTGACGCAACGCGCCGCCTCGGCCAATCAGACGCCAGAGGCGCGACCAGTATTCAAATGAGCTGCCCTTATTTGGTGCCGCCCCGCCCCCTCCGGCTCCACGCCGGTCCCCCGGGGTCCCCGGAGCCGAGGACCCCGGGAGAAGGAGTCCTCCGCCGGGACAGAGGAGTCATAAAGAGCCGGGGAGGGAGGGGAAGAGATTTCTCGCTGCCCAATCCCCCAGCTCCCCCGGGACAGCAGCCTTCCGCGGTCCGTCCCTCCCTCTTGTTTGCTAATCATTTCATTTTACTCCTTTTTGAAGCAGTGGCTTGTTTTTTTTATCCCACTTTTCATTTTTCCACAATCCGCGGCTGCTCGCCTCCCTCTGATCCCCGGCTCTCCCGGCTCTCCCGGCTCTCCCCGCTCCGTCCTCCCGGCGTAAGGCGCTCCGGATCCGGCTCCTCTGAGATGCTCTCCCCGCTCCGCGCTCCTCTCTCCGCCCTCTTTTAACTTCACACAGACGCTGCCGTGAGCTGGGCTGGGATCTAAAACAAGCCCGAAGAAGCCCAGAGGGATCCGGGCTCTTCTCTGGATCAGGACCCGGTACTTTGGGGAAGCTCGCTGCCCCCCACCCCTCCTCCTCCTCCCCTCCTTCCTCCTCCTCATCGCGCCTCTTCCCTCCACCTTAATCCAGGTGGTCCTTTGGCTTTTTTGACTGGCTGGTACAGGGAGGATTATTCTTCTTCTTCTTTCTTGTTTCTGGTGAAGACAAAGCTCCCAGAAGGACACTTTGATGTTCTCCATCCAGGACAGCCTCCCCCGGGGGGCCCTGACCATGAAGGAGGAGCCGCTCCCCACCGGCATGACCCCGGTCCGCTCCTGGATGCAGGGCGCAGGGATTTTGGACGCCAACACAGCGGCCCAGAGGTAAAACCATCTCCCCGAAAACCGAGCAGCTTCTGCTTCTCTGCGCTCCGTGGTGCCGGGCGGTCGGTCCGGTGAAAGTCCGGACGGCGTCCTGCAGGATTCAGGTCCGGATCAGTCTGCAGAGCCAGAGAGCAGAAAACAGCGAGTTAAAGCAAAGTTGAGTTCGGCCACATGAGCTCCTGCTGCAGCTCAGATAGTTGGTTTCTGCAGAAAATGAGACATGAAGCGGGAAGAGCAGAGTTTGATCAAAATCAGGTGAAAGTTTCAGACACACAAAAGTCAGCTGGAGAGTCACAGTCCGGGTTTCCTCCGATTACCGATCCGAACTGACCTGATCGGGATTCAGAACAATTAAAGGCGTTAGGACCCAATAAGAATAAAATAAAGCTCAGGAGCAGCAGCAGGTGAAATGTCTGTCTGCGGACGGAGCTGGATGTACCAGCGCGGAGCGGCGGTCCGTCACACCGCCTCCCTCCTCCTCCGCGGCGGACTCGGCTTCTCCGGCCGCCCGGTGTGAGCGGAGCCCCGAGCCGAAACGCCGTCCCGCACACGGAGAGTCCGCAGAAAGATAAAGTCCAGCTGAAATCACGCAGATTCGTCCCGCAAACGAACCTTCTTTCAGACGGACGCTGTGCGCGTTTCACTTCGGCGCGCAAAACGCGCGGAGCCGCTTCACGTAAACATTTCAGATCTTATTCAGAAGAAAATCCGAAGAATCATCAGAAGCTGATGACTCTTATATTAAATCACACAGAGTTTTCCTCTGAGCTGAAATGATAAAGACGGGACTTTATTATTGAACCAAACTGAATTAAAACTAAATCTAACAGTTTAAATTAAAATAAGTTTTTATCTGAAGTCATTCACTTCACCACAGGCCGAGTTTTAACCCGCGTTTTAAAGCCTAACGCGTGTAATAATTATTATCAAACTAAATCCTTTGGAGAATCTGGATTTTAATTTAAATAAATGCACACTTAATAATTAAAAATAAAAGTTCTGAAACGTCAGAAAATTTCTTCTCTGTCTTTAATCTGCAGGTTTTTTCGGTAAAATGAGAGTTTCCGATCCGTCCGGCAGAAATTTGAACGTTTGCTCAAACAGATCAATGCAGATTTAAATCACCTGAACCAGTAGAGTCCAGCAGCCCCAGCAGACCTGGTCCTCCTCAGACCGGATCCCGGCTCCCCCGGATTTGAAAATAAAAAAATTATAAAACTAAAACTAAGAAAAAAAAAATCATTTTGAAAGAACAAAAAGATCCGGATTTAATAAAATGTGTGAAATTGATCCCGTGAAGACTTTAAATCCGGTTCAGGTGGCAACAGGAAATAAAACAAAATCTAAATCAGGTCGTGATTATTTTCACTGTCGATCAATCAGACAATTATTTCCTCAGTTTACTCTGCAGAAAGTCAGTAAAGAGAAGATGTCCCTCACTGTTTGCCATAGTCACATGTTATAAAGAGAAAACAAACAGCTCAACTTAGATAAATAAAAACACAGATTAATAATAATAATAATAATTCATACAGATTAAATTGTTGTGAATTAGTGAATAAAAACAGTTTAAATGGTTCATCAGTTTATTAAAGCTGAGACCAGGATCTGGATCTGGTCTTCCTGTACAGATCCAGCTCTCCAGTCTGGAGGTTTACAGGTGTGTGAAAAGACCATGATCCAGGATCCGGACTGGAACTGCCACAGTAGTCCTGATGGGCAGCAGGATCCAGTCCTCATAAGTGGACCAGGATCTGGTCGGTCTCATCTGGTTTTCAGGTCCAGCTTCTGCTAGAAGAAGACAAGGGATAATGAAACCTTCATCCTCCCTGACTGTGTGTGTGTGTGTGTTTAAAATGCAGAATCACAATTTAAGAAATCAGGATGAATAATCCGGAGCAGCTGAGTCTGTTAGGGCCGCTCCAACAGGAGGAAGAGGAAGGTGAGGATGATGAGGACGGACTGAGTGGTGTGAAGGAGGAAGTGACTGATTTAAGTGACAGAAGTGAAGATGTTGGATTGATGGATGAAGACTTTATGTAACATGGCAGATGATGATGATGGTGGTGGTTCTGGCTGCTGGTTGGTTCTGAGGAGATCAGACTGCAGTTTGAGTTTGAGGGGGAAAAGGAAAGTAAAAAAAAAAAAAAAAAGTGGAAATGAATTGAGAATCAGAGGCTTTTAATCTGGCAGGAAAAACCTGGTTCTGGAGGTTCATGTTGAGGAAACTGGACCAGAGTCAGTTTTATTAACACACCTCAAAACCACATCGCAGAGAGATTTACAGTCCGGAGTCGGGTTCAAATGGAGGAGGATCCAACAGCTTCACAGATGTTACACACACATACACACACACACTAAAACAGACACACAACTGTCAGCAGTGAGTTAATGAAAAACACAAAGTCTCTGTCAACGCTGAGAAAAATCTGTTCCAGCATCAACACAAAAAACAATCTGAAACTAACCCAGAATATCAAATATTTTAAAGGGCAGATGGACGAATATTAAAGAAGAGGGATCTGAAAATAGATGACATCAAGATGATTATCAATTATTGATTTTATTCTTATTATTCATTTTATTATAATAATAATAATAATTATCATTAGAGACATATGAAGTAAAAGCTCAACTCAACATCTGGACGGCGGTGTGTGTGTGTGTGTGTGTGAGAGAGAGACAAACAAACCTCTGGGGTTCCAGTTATTGATCAGTGATTGTTTCCTGATCGGATCCAGTCGGCCGATTCACCGTCAGGTTTTCGAAGATAGTTCAGACGTTACAAACTAATTTAATTAACAGATACAGAGAAAATAACAAATGTGAGGAAACACACACACACACACACACTCTCGGCCCTGAAGGAGCTCTGGGTGCAGCAGCAGGACCTGATGGAGGTTTGGTCTCCACCGTCAGCTCTTTAATGAACTTGATGTTTCCCGTTGGAGGCAAATCGACACAAACTGAAATCAGAAAAAACCCAAAACTGACAGATGAGACTTTCCTGTCGACACGAAAACTGAAGCTTTAACTTCGTCTAAATAAAAACTAAAACTTCTTGATTTAACAGCAGCATTTTATAAAAAAACATGGCAAAAAATTAGGCCAGAAAACACAAACAAAATGAATTTTTTCTTATTAATTCTCCCTAAAATCCCCTTTAATGGACCGTGAAGTTTAAAATCTGAACATGAAAGAGAATTCAAGGCGTGTTTAAGAGTTTCATTCATTTAAATCAGGTGTTTTTTTCAGGAGCTTTAATTCATGTGAAGTCTGTTTCAGTGTTTTATTCATTTAATGCACGCGTTCAAGACATTTATTCATTTTTAGTGAGTGTTTGGTAGTTTTTTCATTTATTGTTCATGTTTCTGGTGTTTTTTTTT
Organism: Remorina albescens; assembly: GCA_034769265.1. Classification (NCBI taxonomy): domain Eukaryota; kingdom Metazoa; phylum Chordata; class Actinopteri; order Carangiformes; family Echeneidae; genus Remorina; species Remorina albescens. The sequence goes on along the minus strand of CM068475.1, from coordinate 2,950,264 downwards.
TTAAATAAGAAATAATAATAAGAGTTTTTTTGCTCCTGTCTTCAGTTGAATGTCGCTGTCGTAGATTCGAGGATAATTTTTCACTGCCTGTTTAAGGCTTTATCCATGTAAAGTGTGTTTCTTCATTCAAAGGGAGTGTTTAAGGGACGACAGTCAGTTTTTGTGTTTCCGTCATTTGTCTGATTCTTGTCATTGAGATGAAACTCTGAGAGAGTGTTTAAGGTTTCTTAGTCATTTAAAGTGTGTTTTATAATAAGAGTTTCATCCTGCCGTTGTCAGATTGATTCTCTGTTTCACTGGAGACACATCAGTTTAATGTCCTTCATCACTGAAGAAAATCTGATAATGGAGTGTTTAAGGGGTTTTTATTAATGTAAAGTGTGTGTTTAAGGGGTTTTCATTTATGTAAAGTGTGTGTTTAAGGGGTTTTTATTCATGTAAAGTGTGTGTTTGAGAGAAGATAATTATAATTTCTGTGCTGCTGTCGTCACTTTGATTCCTTCTGGTTCATGTTGAGACGTTGCAGATGTTTGGATCATTCATCAGTAATGTAACTGATGTTTTGTTGTTGTTGTTGTTGAACATGGTCTGCTGAAGTGCGTCTGTGTCGGATTGTCACAAAAACATCTGAGAGTCGTTTTTACTCCTTTTCTCAAGTTTTGTTGTGAAAAAAACAAAAAAGTCCACGATGCTTAACGTGATTTCTCAGAAGAAGCTGCAGGTTTTTGTGGAGTGGGAGGTCAGAGGTCAGAGGTCAGGGGTCAGGGGTCAGAGATCAGGGCCCTGCTGCAGGATGTGTCTCACACCAGCAGTGTTTGTTGTTTATTTGGAAGGGGACAGGACATTTGCGCGGTTGACACCTTGTGTATTAGGACGCCAGCGAAAACATGGTGGACTCTCACAGCTCGGCTACAGAGACCCGGCCTGCCCGGCCTGTTGTCATGTGACCTCGTGTCGCAGAGAACACCGTGTTGTCGTGAAGCGCTGCAGCGGCAATGCTTCCTCCTCGCTGACAAATTTTACCTTAAAATCGTTTCGTTGCTTTGATTCCTGTTTGCTAGCGGACAGGAAGTGACGTGTTGTCAGACGTTTATTTTGTGGGGGGAAGGTTCGGATGTGACCCCCCCCCCCCCGCCTCCGGCCTTGACCTTCCTGCCTTCCTCACTCTGATACTGTCAAAATAAACCTTTAGTGTGATCCCAACCGTGAAGTCACAACCTCCAAACTGAACACCGACCAATCAGACTTTCCGTCTTATTCTGAAAGAGTCACAAACATTGAACGAGTTTGCCTTCAAAATAAAACTTGATTGTTCCGTCTGTTTCATTCTTCATCAGAGAGTTGGTGTGTGTGTGTGTGTGTGTGTGTGTGTGTGTGTGTGTGTGTGTGTGTGTGTGTGTGTGTGTGTGTGTGTGTGGGGTTGTGATTTCCCTTGACCCTTCCTGACACTGCTGCTCTGGATGAAGAAAAAAGAGGGAGTTCAGTGAGTGATCCCGTCTTCTCCACCTCATCTCTGTCCTCTGGGGTTAAAGGGGGGGGGGGGGTCGTTATAAACTCCAGGTTCTCAGCCTCATTGGGGGGGGGTTCAGGTAGTGTTTGGATGGGGTGAGTAATCGTCGACCGGGGGATTCCCCACTTGGTTGGCGGTGCCATCCGTCATGGGCTCAATCATGAGGTGTGTGGCATTCGGCTCAGCGGCCCCCCAGTAGGGCAGGTGGGAGGGTTGTGGGGGGGGGCGTCCCAATTTGTACGCAGAGACAGATAAGTGGAGTCTGGCAGTGATGGAGCTCGGCACTGAGAGACTTTTTATCACAGAGCTGTAACTCAGGGCGGCGGCAGGATGATGGAGAGGTCAACCGAGGCCTCGACTCTTCGCCGCCTCTTTGTGCTCCGTCTCTTTTTTTCCACTGGGGGGGTGCACTTCTTCCCGCATTTGCATGTGTCAACACTCCCCTCCCCCTTCATGTACACACCATTAAACCCTCCTGAACGCCACCTTCAAAAACATGTTAGATAATTAAACAGCCGGCAGATGCCACGTCAGCCTTGTTACTGTAAATCCTCCCCGACACGTTGTCCTCGTCGTCCTCGCCGTGGAAGTGAAGTCGACTCGTGTTAAATAAACCGACGGCACTTGAACGCAGCGGCTCTTTGTCTCCTTGTGGCCTCTGATGAGATTCAGCTGCTGCACAAGAACTGAAGCACTGATGCACAAAAAAAGCTGCAAACAATTAACCCGAGAGCGGCGGCAGGTGACCGGTGTGTGTGTCTCTGTGTGTGTGTGTGTGTGTGTGTGTCTCTGTGTGTGTGGAGGAAACAGCTGACTAAAGGAAACACACAGCTGTGTTACTGTGACTCTTCATCCATCCGGTGAGCAGAAATGTAAAAAATTAAAACAAGCAAACAGGAAGAACCTGAAAGTCGTGAAAAACGCCTTCGAGTCGAAACTGAATCGATTCTCACTGAAACGCTTTAGATTCTGTTTTTTCACCTGCAGATGAAGCTCATTTTCTGCCATCATCATCGCAGCCCACAGCTGAGAGTCAGTGAACTGAATCTGCTAGTTTTTCTGGTGAGAACAGCTTCATTCACCAAACTCTGTTTAAAAAAAGCCTGTCGAGGACGTTCTGTGCTCACTTTATTCCTCTAAATTTATCACCTCGTCTTTTTATGTCAGTCTATGTTTTTCCTGAGACCATGAACACACCGTGTCACACTTTGGGATTAAGTTTTAATCCACCAAAGTTATTTTTACAGTTTTCAACGATGCCTTGCGTGCTTTTTTCTGTTTTTTTAATAATTTTTCAAATAACAAAAAATAACTGGGCGTCAGCAGACCATGAATGCAGCACGTCAAAAAGAAACGTTAAATAAACAGTCCGGAATTAAACTGCTGGTGTGACGTGTTGGAACAGTTTCATTCACCAAACTCGATTTAATATTTAGTGTTTTTGTGTTGTGTCCTTTCCCTCCAAGAAACGTCCCTTTACACCACCAGATCACTAATAATAAGAAGAATTATATTATATTCCACCGTCTTTTTCAGCCGTTCAGAATTGACTTGTGCTCAATTTTCTTTCTCATAATTTTGTGAATAAGAGAAAATACCTGGATGTCAAGAAGTTCTGTCATGCTACCAGAAAATATTTTTTTACTGAAAGAGTGAGTTTTTGATTTGATGACAAACATCCAGGAATTAAACTTCTACTGTGACGTGTTGAAACAGATTAATTCAGCAAACTCCATTTAAAATAACAGGGATTAAGGATTTAGTTTCTTTTATCAGTTCCCGTTACATCACTGAAGAATGCACCAAACTGAGCAAAGATTTATTAATGCATGAGAAGACCAAAAGTAATCTGAACAAACTGTTAAATTAATCCACCCAACTCCTTTTTAAAAATGAAGCGTTTTATATTGTAGGTGCACATTAATTTCCTTTTTGGTCTGTTCTTATTTTCTTAATGGAACAAATATAGAAACAAAATAAAAAGAGAGTCCAGATTAATCAGAATACTTTACTGAACCATTAAAACTGAACCAGTGAAGCCTGAGCAGCAGCCGACTCTCCCCGTTCCTCCCTGTGAGTTCAGTATTACAGCGTTCTGTAACGGCGTTCTGCTGTCGACGGAGGAACTGCAGCAGTTGCCCAGTTGGTTATTTCGGTGTTATTAATATTAATGTGTGTATTAGATGAGTCTTGTTAGTTTTGTCGAGCTGAAGGTGAAGCTGCAGAACAAACAGCTGCAGGTTGGAGTTTGACGTCCTTGAAACCTCGTCTGCTTTTACACTTAGATGCATTTTCACACATTGAACACCTCACAGAACGTACTAATTAGCACACATACTGCTCTCACACACACACTCGGTCAGGAGTGTGTGAGTGTGTGCAGAAGCCCCTCAGTCTAAAGACTAATTTGTTGGTAATTGCAGCATGACAGGAGCAGCCATTCCAGCACCGAGCCACTGTTTCCCCGAGCCAGTCGCCCTAATTAGGAATGACACACACTATTAAGGTGCACAAATGGAAATCAGTCAGCAGGCGTTTCCTCCCCAATGGCGCCGCCGCCACCGCCATCGACAAAACCACAGCGGACAGGAAAAAAAAAAACCTCCCACAATGCTTTTCTGACGGAGTCACCATCCTGAAGTCGACACTGTTTGATCCTGCAAGAAAAGAAAGTTTGACTGAAGCTGAGAATTATGGGTAATGCGATCTGATTACCTTTAGTTAATTAACCACATGTAACTTTACTTTATTAGAGGAACACAGATTGTTAAACTGGTGGTTTTTTCTACGGAGTTTGGTTGTTTCTGACACGTCGAGTGAGTTCAGGGTAATGAGGAGTTTTCCTGGCGGACGGTTTGATCGGCTGAAGTTGTTCCTGATTGATGAGGAACGATCGATCGGTGTGTTTCACTGTTTTCTTTGTGAAGAACAAACTCTCGATCGATAAATCTTTGCAGCTCAAGATTTGATTTATCGAAGAAATTCACAACAACAATGTGATGACAACAGACACACACACACACACACACACACAGCTGTCCTGTCTCAAGATGTTTCAGCGTCAACTCATTAGTTAATATTTTATGGTTAATAGGAGGAAACCAAACTTTTGTGTGTGTGTGTGACCAACTGTTGGCAGATTCAAATTTAGACTGAAGCCACAACCTCAAGTTATCTGTGTGTGTGTGTGTGTGTCTGTCTCTGTATCTACACGTCTGTGTGTCCCACTGAATCAGATTTAAACATCCACCGTTTATTTGATTAACATCCTGGCACCCATCCAGACTTAGTGTGTGTGTGTGTGTGTGCGCATTCGCGTTGTATGGCTCATTAGTCCAGAGAGTGTGTGTGTGTGTGTGTGTGTGTGTGTGTGTGTGAGGCAGCAGGCCACACTGGTTAAAGACTCAAACAGACGTTGCACTCCATCTCCTCCTTGATTAATGTCATAGTGTGTGTGTGTGTGTGTGTGTGAGAGAGAGAGAACATCCATCTCTCTATCAGCTCAATTTCTACTGTTTTTCCAAGTGAAGCCAGGTTCTGGTTCTGGTTCTGGGTCTGTGGGTCCGTATCAGTCCAGTCCAGTTGCAGACTCAGACCCAGAATCCTGAGAGACAGTTTGGACCAATCAGATCATTGATCCCCGTTGTTTTGTTCAGGTGTGGTTTTAAACTCACTCTGTCTTCCCCTCCCGTGAACAGATGGGGTCAGATCAGGTCCCAGATCCTGCCTGAGTCCAGATCCGGATCTTTGATTCCGCTAAAGTCTCATTTATTGAGACGGATCAGACGAATGTGAGCTTTAACTGAACCCGTTTTTTATTCCAACGACCTGCTGCTCAGTTCCATCGATCCACAGAGGAGCTGCTGCTCTGGAGCCTGCCGTCTCTGTTATTAAAATATTGACCATTAACTATTGAAGATAAAGATTACATGTTTAGAATCAAAGTCTGGACCAACAGCTGGACCAGCAGAACCAGAGAAGACCAGGTTCTGTGCTGGATCACTGGCTGGTTTTCCTTTAATCCCAGATGAGGGAAGATGAACCTCAGAGGTTTTATTGCAATATTCAGGTAGTGAATTTATTCAGTATATGTGTGTGTGTGTGTGGATATGAACTGACTGCTGTCTTGCTCAGTAATTGTTTGCCGAGCGCTCTACACGACTCCTGCTGACCTTTAATTTCAGGCTTTGCGGTGGAAACGTGCGGCCGCGGCCCTCGTTTGCCTCACCGTGTTTGTTCTGTGTGTGTGTGTTTTATTTTTAACCTCTCTGGCTGTTGGCGTGTGATTTACACTCTGGGCATGTTCGAGCGAGCCGTGTGCCATCGATACTGTTTTTATTACACCTTGTGCCAAGTGCTAACAGCCGGATATGAGCCGCAGCGACGAGTGGATGCAGCCGCAATTAGCATAATTGAAATAATAATAATGCTAACGAGCTTTCTGAGTGGAGGCAGAGCAGAGAGGAGAGGATGAGCGGCGGCGGCTTCGTCGCCGGGGCGATCGGCTGCAGAGTATTGTGTGTAATTGGAATAATGGGCTGTTTTAGTGGTGAAAGTGATGCTTTGATGGCGTTCAGAATGAACCAGGTGCCAAACTCATCGTTCGTCTCGCCCTTTTTTTGTTTTGATTAAATTTAAATCCTAAATCACTCTCAGGGTGTCGTCATCGTGTTTTTAGGATTAAAAACTAAGAAATCTGAGCTTTGGGGCGCAGCGCCGTGATCCTGACATGAAACTGATGCTACAGCAAAACACAACCCAAAGACAAAACCAACAAGAAGGCAGTAATTATGTCGGATCAGCTGCAGCTTCACAGGCTGTTAAAGTCTGACGGACACTCAACTCTGCATTTCTTAATTAATTAATTAATTAGCTAACTAATTATTTCAGCGCTTTAATTTGTACAATGCGGTTTAAACCAGTTAATCTGGTGAAGCTCCTCCATCAGCTGCTCTCTGATGGTTCTTCCTGTTTCCTCCTTAAACAGAATCAGCTGATCAGATCTGGATCAGTCTGACTCTCTGACTCCTTCTGTGTGTTTATCCGTCCATTCTCATCCTCCATCTCTGATAGTGACGTCTAGAGTCCCGTCTCTACGTCGGACGCTCCTATTGGCTCCGGTGGGTGATGTCACAGCCAATCAGAGTGTCTCTGGATCAGTCCTGTATGTTTCTGAGTTTATTGTGTTGACAGAATAAAGACAATCAGATATTTAAAGCTGATTTTTCATCATTAATGAGCAGAACTCCTGATCAGATAAAGATAGAAACTTCAGATCAGCTCTAGAACAACACAAACACATGAGAGGAACTTTTCTTTGCTTATTCTGCTTCAGGGAAAGAAGGAAACATTCAGAGTGTGTTTTTAGTTAGTTCTTGTTTTCTGATTCCAGAGAACAGAGTCTGAACTGATCAGACAAAATCAGTCAGAATCAATCAGACAGATGAGTTTGGATATGAGGAGAGTTTTTTTAAATGATGACTTCATAAAGAAAAATGGTGATGTGGTTTTAAAAAGGTTGACAGTTTAACATGAAACTTGCTCCACCTCTGGCATAATGGATTAAGAGGTTTTTTTGTTTGTTTTGTTTTTTGATATTTTCCCTACTTCCCTACAGGAAGTAGGGAAAATATCAGTGAGAGTGTGTTGCGTTGTGTTGTTGTGCTTTCGTTCCTAACCTGACCCACACACCTGAGCGGCCGTCTTCCTCCTCTTCCTCCTCCTCCTCCACAGACTCTTGACTCCACCATCCACTTGGCCAAACGCCGCGAGTCGGAAGAATTAGCTTTCAACAAACTGGCCTACAAATGAGGCATTAAGCATTGGTAATGGTGGTGCAGAAAGGTCACGGCTGTATTAATCTGCCGTCTGGGGAAAACACCCCTGAGCGGGAAACACGGAGGCCGAGTGAGAGCGGGCCGGCTTCCAAAAACAAACCCTGAGCATGAATAAATATTTGTCTTTGCCCCGGCGATCATATTGATCATAAAGTGTTTTAGGAAACAAAACGAGGAGGGAAATGAGATTGATGTAAAAATATTCGGCTCTTGTTTTGAGCGTTTCCCCTTCGGACTCTTTGAGGCTCTCCGAGCTGAGAGCAGAGGTCGCTTCCTGCAGGAGCATCGATTTTTATCTCAGGATCAACATGGATTTTTATCCACTTTGCCTAAAATCAGGAGCCGACATCGTCTCAGTGATGTTTTTCTTTTCACACATTCAATTCAGGGCTTTTCTATATTTCTGTATCTCTCATTCACACTACTCATCATATGATGACTTCTAAATCAACTAATTTATACTCATGAAAAAACTGATCTAGAAAATGTTATAAATTAAATTGAACAATTCTTTGTTTCTTTGTGAGCAGGTTTACATTGTCCCAAAATTTTTAATAATTAAGTAAACTAAACTGACGAACTGTTATTGATTATCGGTAAATAATTTTCTCAAATGAAAAATCTTTTATTTGGACTTTCAGGGGTTTTCCAGCGTCCTGATGTCAGAGTGCGTCGTTATTTCACTGTCTGATTGTGACTGTGCAATGGGTGTCTGACCTCCCCAGGTAATGACCCTCCTGTCTGTGTTTCAGCGGCGTGGGTTTGGCCCGAGCTCACTTCGAGAAGCAGCCGCCGTCCAACCTGAGGAAGTCCAACTTCTTCCACTTCGTGCTGGCGTTGTACGACCGGCAGGGTCAGCCGGTGGAGATCGAGAGGACTTCCTATGTGGACTTTGTGGAGAAAGACAAGGTGACGTGGCTCCTCTGTTTCCTGTCAACGCCTCAGTGAGTCCTCAGTGGGTTCTGGTCTGTGCCGGACCTGGACTGAGTCTAAATGGGGTAAAAGCTCCAAGTCTCCTGATTCTGTCTGTTCAGATCAGATCTGTATCATAAGCTTCACGTTCATGTTGGAGACCAAGAACCGAACAAAGAGGCAGAAGTTATCTTAACTTAGAGGAGAGATCGGGTCAATGGGGAAGAACCAGGAATGTTTTTAATATAAGTTGAGTACAAGTTTTCTAATGAGAGACAAAATGAAATGTACATTTTGCTGTAGAAGAGAAAAAGGAAAGAGAATTCACAGCCGGGTGCTTTTACTCAGAAAGAGTTTCAGTTCTGCGTCCCAAATCCTATCAAACGCTCCTTCTCCGTCTTTGTTCTAAAATCTCAGCCTCTCCAGGTGACGAGCATTCGAGTCCAACTCTAAGAAGTTTTCTGTGTAATTACCATTCCAAACAAGGCGGCCATTTTTCCATATTTACTGGCAACAGATGAAGAGCTGGTTGCTCCTAAAATCACTATTAGCAGATCTGATTCCCAAAGCTTCACAAAAGGAAAAGAAAAACTCTGGAAAAAGCTTTTCTAATCCTGGATTTACATCAGTTGGATCCAGGAATATGTTTTACTTTGCCTCAGTAGGAATAAGAAATAATGTTTGAAGTTGATCGGACCAAAATCTCAGTTTATTCAGTTTGGTCCAGATTATAAATTATAAATATTTTACATTATTTTACAGTTCAGTTTTTATATTTATCTTTGAGTTAACATGTTCAGTTCTTCCTTCTTTTACTGCGTTGGTTCGTCTTTTGTTGATATTTTTTTCTTTCTTGCTGTTTTTTTGCACTAAAACACCAAATCTTAATTTCTGTAAAATATAAAACCAAGGAGAGGATAAACCAAGTTCAGGTTCTGGTTCTGATTCTCAGATCCAGATCAAGACTGGAGGAAGAAAAAGATTAGATTTAGACAGAAATAATAGAGTAGGATTAATCTGCCGATGAGAATATTCCCAACTAAAACAGGATTTCCTTCTTTTTGGAAGTGTATTTATTTATCTTTTTTAAAGGTTCATGTTGTCAGTAGGAACCAATGAACTAGGAGACGGGGGGGGGGGTTTAGGGAAAGACCAATTACAGTTCCTGTATTTGAAGAAGTTTTCCCCTGAATGTTATTAATGATATGAATAAAAACATCCAGGCAGGTTTGAGCGAGTTTGCTCTGTGATCAGCTGCCAGCTGGCACCGAGCCCCGCCCCCCTCACCTCCCTTCACTCCGCCCACTCACTCACCTTACCTCTGCTTTGACCTCTAGTCTCTCGTCCCAGTACCCCCCCAACACAGAGACACACATATACACACACACACACACACACTGGGACTGAGCCAACACTAGAAGGCTCAGTTGGCACCAGCTGACGGACCACCAGAGAGAGAGAGAGCAGATTCAAATATTTCCCGTTTCGTGTCTTTTCTGGCTGTGATTCGTTGATTTGTCCTCCGGTCGCCACGGTTACTGGTCCCTGTGCGCGATGGAGGACGGATATGCAGTTTGATGACACATCAGCTGATGAAGACAAAACAGGAACTTCAGTCCTTCGGCCTTTATCAATGAGCGAGAAGCACAGAGACAGAATGAAGAGAGAGAGACGGACGACAATAATAAATATTATATTAAGAACAATAATACTGATCATATAAAATGAGTCATGAAACAGATTCTTACAGAATACTTTATGAAATACTTCATTGTTCATGTTGAAGGCCAAAGAAACAAATAAAATCATCAGTTAAAATGTAAAAACTATCATTTCTTTTCTGAGCATAAAGAGATTTCATTTGAAAATCAAGAATAAGACAGAAAGTTAAAATAATAGTGAATCATTGTTTATTAATAGTGAAAATTTTATCTTCTATTTCACAATGTGATTGAATTTTGGCTTTCAAGCTTGTTTGAAAGTCAAACCGTTTAAAAATTGTTCTAGTTCTTTTATTTTTCGTTTCGTTCTTCATTTGTACTTTCAGACTAGTTACAGAGATCGATAAAAGACGACATGATGTTTATCACAAAATTATATAACAATAAATAAAGTAACAGAGGAACCAGACGGTTTTATCATCATTTTGGATTTTTCTTTGATTCTAGAGTTCGTATTTTGGGTCAGCTGGTCCTGGACGTCTCCGAGGAGGTTTAATGTTTGATGCTCCTTCACACTGACACGTGGAGTAAAATGGGATTTGTGTGTCTATTTGTGTTTCTGTGTGACAGGAATACAACGGGGAGAAGACCAACAATGGAATCCACTACAGGCTACAGCTCCTCTACAGCAACGGTGAGACGACAACAGACACACACTCTGTTTCGGACATGTTTTATTAAGCGTCCTAATTTTTTCCTCCATTTCAGACCTGATTCATGATCCAGGTCAGATCCTGGTCAGGCTTTAAGGATAAAGACTAGTTTGATCTACAAATATCAGTTATTCTAGTATTTCTTCAGCCCACAGGAAGTGACTCCTCCTCCACCAGCTGCTCTCTGATGGTTCTTCCCGTTTCCACCTTAAACAGAATCAGCTGATCTGTCCAATCTGAACCTGATCAGATCTGGATCAGTCTGACTCTCTGACTCCTTCTGTGTGTTTATCCGTCCATTCTCATCCTCCATCTTTGATAGTGACGTCTAGAGTCACGTCTCTACGTCGGACGCTCCTATTGGCTCCGGTGGGTGATGTCACAGCCAATCAGAGAGTCTCAGGATCAGTCCTGTATGTGTCTGAGTTTATTGTGTTGACAGAATAAAGACAATCAGATATTTAGAGCTGATTTTTCATCATTAATGAGCAGAACTCCTGATCAGATAAAGATAGAAACTTCAGATCAGCTCTAGAACAACACAAACACATGAGAGGAACTTTTCTTTGGACAAGAAGGAAACATTCAGAGTGTGTTTGTAGTTAGTTCTTGTTTTATCTCTTTATGAGTCAGACAGAATCAGCTGGTTACAGTTTTACAGTGAAAACTTTAATTTTGCTCTCAAAGGATTCAAAATAGCAGAATATTTTCACCTCTGCAGCTCTGCTTCACGTGACGATGGTTTATCAAAAGTCACATGACTGGACTTGGTTTAAATGAACTGTTCAGGAGAGAGGGGGAGGGGGGGGCCACATCTGGAATATCTGACAGCTAACCAGAGCTGAACTCTGGTTTGTCCATCGGGGTGGGGGGTGGAGGGATGTTCGGCTGATTCGAAACACACAGCTTGGCTTCGTGCTGGCACGAGTCCAGACCTGCAGGAGGACGGAGGACTTAATGCCGCAGACCCCCGCAGAAGGCCCAGATAAAGTGGGACATAAAAGAGCGTTTTCTTCCAAGGGGGGATAAATCACTCTAATATGGGTCGGCGTCGTCGGATTAGCATCGCACGGAGGTAATTGACCTCATCTGCAACCGGGACGGATAGCCGCCATTTAGTCTGCAGACTGCTCAGCCGAACGAGGAGTGAATCATGCCAATTAGAAAGCAGAGGAAGCTGCGAGCAAACAGCTCGAAAAACACCCCCCCCCCCCCAAAAAAAAACAACAACAACAACAACAACAAAACACACAGCATCCAATACAATTAGAGCTACTCCACCGCTAACAGGTGCTCCCTGCCATTTCCTCCACCCCATGTCGCGTCGGTGTCACATTTCTGCTCGGATGCATAGCTAATAAAAGACAAGCTATCCTGATTGATATTTAATTTGTCGGGGAATGAGGATTCCTTGTTATCCTCGAGGAAAAAGGCAGTGGGGGGGGGGGGCGAAGGAGCGCCCCGCAGTTAAAGGCGGCATGGCCTATAAATAATAAACAGCTCCGGAGCCGCGCTAATGTTTGTTTTTGCTGTGGGGGGGTTAGCATAGCTGGGACGACATGACAAGAGCTACAGAAAACATAAATATACTAATGGGACATAAATAATAACAGAATTCATTTACAGCACATTATTAGGAAACAGGTCTTCTGTTGGGTGTGTGTGTGCGTGTGCGTGCGGGGGGGGGCTTCATTTTTTTGCATACTGAGCTCAAATTAGCATAACATGCTAATACATGTATATATGTAGGTGTCGTCAGCTCAGACTTACAGATAATTATCACCGTAATTCTTTTGTGTGTGTGTGTGTGTATGTGTTGGACGTGTTCTCGGCTCATTAGTGTTTGTTTCAGTCATGTGATATTTGTGTGTTTGTGTCTTTCAGGCATCAGGACAGAACAGGATCTCTATGTTCGGCTGATAGACTCCATGACCAAACAGGTGAGAACACACACAGACACACACATAAAAACTGCGGAGGACTCACTCAGGACGTGAGGCTTTGTTTCGTAGTCTCCTCTGGAAGATACATTTTGATGTCAGACCAGTTTATTACAGTTCACTGAGACTGGACTCTGGACCAGGACCAGGACCAGGACCTGGTGTAGGTTTAGATCATTGTACACACACTTTACACTATATATATATATATATATATATTTACATATGTACAGGCCCCCAGACAACCAAACAACAAGGGCCCCATATTATGTGAACATGCGAAGAGTGAAGGTGCCGCCATTGCCCTGGAGCAGTTTTTCAGGGTGCCTTGCTCAAGGGCACCTCGGCAGTGCCCTGGAGGTGGACTGGCACCTCTCCATCCACCAGTCCACACTCCGTATTTCGTTGTCCGGGCCGAGACGTGAACCGGTGACGGTTCCCAAGCCAAGTCCCACTGAGCCACTGAAGTGAAGTTTCATATAATTAAACTTCAGCAGCAAATATGTTTTAAACAAAGTCAACCCGTGACTAGATCAAGTCCAGAAGAGACTGAGACCAGGTTCCACAGTAGACCCACTTCCCTTAAGGTACGACTACACTCTATCGTAGTGCTCTGTAGACCAGGACCCTCAAACCACTTCTGGTTCTAGACCACCTTATTAACACACAAGCTTCTGTTTTAAGTCTCTTGTTTTGGAGGAACTTTGGCTCCTCTAAAGCTTTTTCGACTCTTAAAAGACCAGATCTTAATAAAACTCAGGTCCTGGTTCTTTGTGGTCTGGTCCCATTTCAGACCTTCTCACCTTAAAACCTCCTGGTGAACTTCCACCCTCCTCCTCTCTTTCTTCTCACTTTGCTCACCCTGAGCAGCCCTGATTTGTTTTCCTGTCTGGCCCTGGAGCTCGGTCCTTAACGGACTGCAGATCCTCCCGGTCCTCCTCCTTTCCGGTTCTCGCTCACTCAGAACCCCCCTGAGGGATTTGAACCCATGAACATTTCTCTGCCAAGAAAAACTCCTCAAATATTTCCAGAATCCAGCTCCACATCCCCACGTTCCTCACACCTGAAGTATTATTCTGGGAGGTTTTCAAAAAATTTTAAAACAAACAAAAATCTTAGAAAGTGTCAGAAAATGAAAATGAAAAATCAACATCCAAGAATGTTTTTAATGAAGTGATTTACTGGTTTCCAGTGAGAATGATCCATTTTCTTTGTGCTGTTTCAGCTCGGATGTTAAAATACTGCAGAAATAAAACTATAAAAACTACAAAGCTAAGTATTGATCCTCAGACTGGAATCCACAATCAGAAGAGAAGAGACTCCTCATTTGATGAATATTAAAAATGAAAAAAGACTAAACTTGGATTAAAAGCAGTTTTGTTGTGAAGTTTAAAAGAAGTTTAAAGGGCAGAATCCATGTTCATTGATCCGTGAATCAGGAGATGGATCCAGTCCATCGATCAGAGGAATAAATGATAGTTATTAATTGGAGGAGCTGAACAGTTGACTGATCAGGGTGATCAATACATCTGATGGTAAATGGATGTGTGAATATGCGTTCTGTTTGCTGACTGATGCTAAGCTAACGACAGGAAGAAGCCTCCTTATCTTTGGATGGTATTTTTACATTTGTGTTGTCCAACATGATGACTTCAACCCATAAATAATTTAATACATTTTTATTCATTATATTCAACAATTTTTTGTTGACTTTAATTTGCTAATCTTTTAAAAAAAACTTGTTGCTGAACAAGTTTGTTTTATTTTGGGTTTTTTTTTTTTGAGTTAATATGATCAGGTGTTATTGTTTTATGTTAATCCGCAAACTAATAAATTAAATTAAAGTCGATTTAATGTACACAAGACAAAGAAGCAGAAACTGTCAAATGTTAAAATATAATATCTGTATATAGAGATATGACATTTAACTCGTTTTTTAAATGTGACCTTATGTCAGTAACATATTTTTTGGGGGGGGGGGTTGATCTCGTCTTGAAAAGTTCAATTCTGACTTTACACAGAATGACTGTGACACAGATTTTAACAAGACCTGGACTCCAAAGAGACCTGGTCTGGTCTGTGGGCTCCTCATTCATGTTGATAATATTGTTGATTTTTCTGTTTTGTAAAGTTCAGATCCACTCAGTCCCTGAACCTGAACCAAAAACTAAACCAGCTCCTCAAACCTGATTCACCTTCATCCTCCAGTTTTACCTCCTACTTATTAACGCCCCCCCCCCCTCCCGGCTGGTTTGGCATGTCACCGATCGATGTACCAAGCGACTCTCTGACAAAGCGTCAGCCGTGGAAACCGATCAATAGGCCCTAATGTGGCACAGCGACGGCACACTGGAGACAATAATCCTGACACCTCCTCCTCCGTCCCCCCCCCCCCCCCCCCCAACACACACACTCACTCACACTCCTTAACCTTCACCTTTCACTACATGACACCTGATTGGTGGACAGTCAGACCTGACAGACTGGTCGGCTGGGGCCCCCACAGATCAATAGGACCCCGTTGAGGGGCCCATTAGGGGCCTGAATTCACACAGATGAGACTGAAGAGTGACGGAGCCTCCTGTGGACTTCGGACAGTTTCATCCCAGATGACGACCGCGACAGAAATATCATATATGATGTAGATACTGTATAAAATGTCATTTTAGACTTTTAGTTTAATATATCAACACAGAACAAAGATAGAATATTTAATTATTAATTCATATACGGACTTTTTTTATCAAATCGACTTAATTAAAATCAGTTTCCTTAAAAAAAAAAAGGACAGGACGAGGACGGAGGAAACGTCCTCGTCACGACGACGCTCCCCGTTTTACAAAATGTCCTCACATATCCAGACCTTGGAAGAAGTCCCCACAAAGACATAAAAACACACTAACATTAACCCCCAAATAAGTGTGAAAGTGGACACACACACAGATTGTTGCATCAGGAATTATGATGTATAAATATTGACCAGTAGGAGACACAGGAGGGGGAAGGTGAGAGTGTGTGTGTGTGTGTGTGTGTGTGTGTGTGTGTGTGCATCCCTGATGCAATCCACATCCCTCCTGGTCAAACTGGAGCATTTTAATCCAGAGGAACAGAGCCAGGATCAGGATCAATAATGCAGAAGTGGTCGTTATCCTAAAAGTATTGTCCCCCAGGGGTGTGTGTGTGTGTGTGTGTGTGTGTGTGTGTGCAGGGTGGAGGTCTGTTTTGACTATAAAGGTGGATGAGGTAGTGGTAGGTCATCGCAGGAAAGGGGGGAGGAAGAAATGGGGGAGGACGCACACGCACATGCTCTTACTGGAGTTCATTTACAACCACCAGGGTATTACCACACACACACACACACACACACACCTCCCACCTCTCAGTGGTCATCCGTCATCCGGACGCTGACATGACAGCTCAGTGGGGGTGAGGAGGGGTGAGGAGGGGGGAGGGAGGGAGAAGAGAGGGGGGCTTCATCCTGGGGCGCCGCCCGCCATCTGGCAGGGAATTCTGGGAAGGCCGAAGGAGGCTGAGACCACCAAAAGGGAGGTGGTGGGATGTTCAGAGCTGCCATTCTCTGTGAACTGGGCAGGAAGTGGTTGGAGACCGTGTTTGACAAAATAACAACCCCACCTCTACACGCCAGCCAATCAGGTGCCTCGTTAACTCAGGTTCATCAATCAGCCTGCTCCCATTCAAAACAGCACAACTGGGTCAACTGGTTCCCAGTTAGAGCTCTCTGACCAACATGTGGAAAGAAAACTGGTTTATATCTGAGGTTAACTGGATTATATCTTGAGTTAACTGGATTATATCTGGAGTTAACTGGTTTATATCTGGAGTTAACTGGTTTATATCTGGAGTTAACTGGATTATATCTGGAGTTAACTGGTTTATATCTGGAGTTGACTGGATTGTATCTGGAGTTAACTTGATTATATCTGCAGTTAACTGGGTTATATCTGGAGTTAACTGGATTATATCTGGAGTTGACTGGATTATATCTGGAGTTAACTGGTTTATATCTGGAGTTACCTGGATTATATCTGGAGTTAACTGGTTTATATCTGGAGTTGACTGGATTGTATCTGGAGTTAACTTGATTATATCTGCAGTTAACTGGGTTATATCTGGAGTTAACTGGATTGTATCTGGAGTTAACTGAATTATATGTGTTCAAATTTAAATTTATTTCTGCTCAGACCTTTGAACCAGTTTAAACAACAGGAACAGTTAGAGATAAACCAGGTCACTGGACATTCATTCCACTTTAAATGTTAACCGGTTTAAATCTGAAACAAACTGGTTAATTAACTGGTTTGTGTGAATTATCCGTATTTGGTTAATATGTAAACTAGTCTTCATGTGTGAGCAGCTGGTTTATCTGGAGAGTTAACTGGTCCAAATGTAATCAGGAAACTGGTTTGAAAGTCTCAAACCATGCTGCAGCTAACTGAAACTGTAGAATCCAGCGGGTCAGTGAACTCACCGTCTCCTGTTTTTGTCTCCTCAGCCGATCCTGTACGAAGGTCAGGACAAGAACCCGGAGATGTGTCGCGTCCTGCTCACCCACGAGATCATGTGCAGGTAAACCAGACGGCAGAACCTGCAGTTTTTTTATTCACAGTATTCAAACACATCCGTCCGTTCGGTTCGGTTTATTTTACTGTTACATTTTTCCATTTATATCATCTTAATACTTCCTAACTTTATTATTGTCTGTGTTTTCGTTAGTTTTTGTACCAAAACACCAAAACAAATTCTAGTTCAAATTCTTCAGAGATCCAGATTCAGATTCAGAACCAGACAGAAAATGTAAAACCTTCTCCTTCTCCTCCAAATATGGTCTCTTCTGGTTTCATACAGCCAAGATGGCCGACGGACAAATTACTAATTCAAATGACGTTCACACACTGATGGCTGACGTCGCACTTCCCCATCAGGTGGACCGATCAGGATCTGATTTCTGTTGGTCCGCCATGTTTGATGAAAGAAAATAATTTGAATGTATTTCTGCTCATTAATGTCATTGTAGTTTTGTTATTTTGGTTCTATTTGTGTGTTTCCTGTCTTCTTCCCTGTCTGTTGTTACAGAAAGAGGTGTTTTAGGTGTTTTTTAGTGTTTGCTGAGACAGGATCCAACGCTGAGCATCCAAATCCAAAATTCACACAAGTTACCATGACAACACTTGTGTGTTTGTTGGCTTGTATGACTGTTGTGTGTGTGTGTGTGTGTGTGAGAGAGAGAGGAAAAAAGAGCAGCTGTTGGTTTTCTGTTCATCACACCAATCAACACATCGGCTGCCCTGCATGTCTCTGCCGTCGTCTGAGAGTTGATGGTTTTACTGGTTCAGGCTGAGGAGTGAGGAAGAGGAGTGATGGAGCGAAGATAAAAATAGGACACACACACTTGTATATGTACAAACACTTGTGTGTGTGTGTGTGTGTGTGTGTCCTATTTTTACATCTGAGCGTTGTTGCATCCTTCAGGGTTCAGTAAAAGTTTTTCAGTGAACTGGGCCAGACGTGGGTTTATCTGTAAACTGGTCTGGAGCAGCAGGAAACTGACTGATGGCTGTCGTGTTCGTCTAAAAAATTAGGCGTAAACTGGGAGTGATGGGCGGGTTTTACTGGTAAACTGAGCGTCTTCTGCGGTGAGCTGGTTTAAAGTTTGAACCAGCTCTGACGTGGTGACATCTGCTCCTCCTCTTCATCCAAACGCCGGCGCCCTCGTCTTGCCCGGACTGGCGGCGTCGGGCTCATTTCCCCCTGTGAGGTTCCTCCGATACGAGCTTCATTTCCATAATGACGGCGGCTGTCTGCGTCTCGGAGCTTCAGTCATTATGTGATTGAGTGCGATTATTAAGCAGCTTCCCCTGATGGATGCTGTGTTTCCATTTGCTAATGAGTGAAGGATCAGAGAGCAGCTAACTGTTTCCATGCCCCCACTCCTCCCAGGTGAGGTCATCTTCACGGGCGTCCCTGTTGGCTTTAGACCTGGATCAGGCCCCACCTTTGGGTGTGTCCCCTGTGTGAGAATGTTCAGGTGGAGGCAGACCCAGTTAATCCTCCACAGGGACGATCCAGATCAAACCAGGACTGAGAAATAAAAATCAGATGGCTGATAATGTGATTTTAGATTGAACCTTTTTTTAATTAATTTTGCAGGTTGTAATTAGGCAGATCTGTTTTTATGCGACATCACATCACTCAAAACCTCATCGCTTCCTGATGTCAGCTGTTCATATGGAATTTGTTTGTTTGTTGTTGTTGTTGTTGTTGTACTATATATTAGTCAGTGACTTTTATTTTGGTGTGTGTGCGTGTGTGTGTGTCTGTGTGTAAAGAGCCTTGATGTAACTTTGTTCTGATTTGGCGTATAAATAAATTTGATTGGATATAATTTGTAATGACATTTGACACCATGACCTTGTTTAGCCCCTCCCATTTCAACTTCCATTTACCTTCAACAGGCCGATTCTTACCTGAATCATCACAAACACAGGAGTGGGGGTGTGTGTGTGTGTGTGTGTGTGTGTGTGTGTGTGTGTGTCTGTCTCAGCTGTGACCTCTCTGTTGTATCACTATGGCACATTAACCATTTTTAAATAGGACTGTGCCTCTTTCCAAAACTACCAATCATAACCCAGTGAGCAGGCGCGGCGGCAGCAGCCAGGTTGGCACGCCGGCGTTGCCAGTGGGCTCCCGGAGGCCGGCCAGCTCCGGGCCACTCGCCTGGCCTGGCCTCGCTGCCGCCACGCTCCCTGCTGGCTGCCAGGCTCGGGGCGATGCTGGGAAAAGCCTGCTGCCACGCTTGCCGTGAGGGAGGTGACGGCCAGGCCTGGTTGCTGGGAGGCTGGAACCCCCGTTGCTGCCGCCGATGCGTTCCAGGCCTTCGGGTAATTACAGCGCTTGCTCTTTGAAAGCGAGCCCTGCGCTGCCGGCCCGTCCTGATTGGTGTTATCTGGACGCTGTGATCCGAGTGCTGGCCTCTGACGTCGAGCTGCATCATCCTTGGGGAGCCTTTGAAGGGCTCTGCGTTTATTTTATGTGTGTGTGTGTGTGTGTGTGTGTGTGTGTGAGAGAGAGAGAGAGAGAGACAGTGCCGACATGCCCGGACAAACCGTCTCTTTGTGCTTTAAGTAGATTCCACTTGTGGCGGCGTCTGAAGTGGCTGCTGAGCGGCGAGGAGGAGCAGCCAGCGGTAATGATGCTTGTGTGGCTGGCCGAAGCTCGGCGGCCAAACTGGCTCCTGTGGCTGAACTATTTTTGGGGTGTGTGTGTGTGTGTGTGTGTGTGTGTGTGTGTGCGTCTGCGTCTGCACAGCGACCTGAGGAGTCTCTGTTGCAGCGGAGAGGGATGAACTCTCTCTGCCAAAATGAGTGACAATGACAACACACACACACAGTTTGTTTTTGCCAGTTTTTAGCCACAGACACACACACACACACACTGATGGCTTCACACTCCCTCTCAGGTCTGTGTGTTGCTGCTCTCAGTCATTAGCCGGCCGTGGTGTTAGCCTGTTTGCGGCCCGGGGGGAAACGTCATTAAGGCGATATTGTGGACGCTCAGCCAAGGTTTGTTTTCGTCTTTGGAAAGGGGCCCCGGGTCCCTGGGGGGGCCCCGGCAGTGCTCCTGGGGTCCAGTTTGTTTATAACACTTCTTTGGCAGTTTGGAGGAGGTTGTCACCACAGCAGCACCAGTGGGTTTCCAATGCTAATTGGTCTCCTGGAACTTTCACTAATGGTTCCAAGTAGCTGGGGGAATAAATTATTGTGGCGCATTCGACGGCAACAGTCACACACACACACATCCATACAGAGACAGAGAGACGGCGGGGACACAAACACGGCGCTTAGTTTATGATTTTTCTGTACTTACAGATCAAACGGTGTGATAAATGATTCATAACGCGTCTCATTTGGCATTCGCTGCCTCGATTTGACGCTTGTTTGTCAAATGGCAATTTGATTCAGGACAGCATGGGGCCAACGCAGGAGTGTAATTGGACGTTGCGGGTCATGTGCAATATGATTAATTTTTAAGAATTACCGGAAGATATGTTAATGACCCTCACAGCGATGACAGAGAGGAGGTGGAGTCGTCGTGCAGCGGCTCGTCAGGAGATTATCGGCCGGAGATGACACGTTCACTGATGCTGCCGTTGTTGGATTCATGATGGATGATCACGTCTGTCAGATTCTCAGACAGCTCGACGCTCGCTGATGTTCAGAGTTATAAATTCATCCTGACAAATTTCCTACATCTCTGTCTCATTGGAAGGAAAAAAAAGAAGCTGTGATGGTTTCCTCAGAGGCTGAACGTGTTCGACTTCCTGTTCGTATCATTTAAAGACGCTCCGTTTATTCAAAGCTCTCAGAGCCACATTGAGGCGTCTCCGCGCTCCCGATGAAGTTATCAAAATGTCTCACGCTGCCGTCTGGCCATCCTGCCTCAGTGAAATGGATTCTTCCATAACAAACAAAACTACACTTTAATTGGTAAAAAACTGAATCAGTTGATCAATCAGTGATCAATAATCAGTTAATCAGGATGATTTTACAGACACGTTCTTTATGTTTACATTCAAAGATGGTTTTTCATTAGGCGGAACCTCCCCTGTCTCCCCCGTCTCTCTTGTCTGTCTCTGATGGATATTAATGTGCTGTATTCAGCCCGCTGCTGTTTGCATGCCATACTGACCCCTCGCCACCTGAGGCCTGCCCCCCCCCACCCCCACACACACTTCCTGCGGATGCCTCCACAGACCGGGGCTCAGCCTCCGGTCGTCGGCTTTGGTGTGACCTATGAGCTGGTGAATGAAGCGCTCACCAGCCGGTTTGCCCTCTGGCTACCTGGACGGCTGTTTGGCTGGTTGGTTGTCAGTGGCGACGACACCGACGGGAGGATGGGAGGGATTCACAGTGACGCCTCCATCACTGGGCATCGGCCAACTGTTAGTGACCTTGGTCTGGACTCCACCCAGCTGGACACTGTGTGTGTGTGTGTGTGTGTGTGGAGCTGAAACAAAGCAGAGTTTCAAAATAAAAGTTGTCATCTTTGGGACACAGGTTTATTTTGTAGGACGTTTTATTTACAGGAAACTTGACCGTTCAAAATAAAGCCACCATTTCTGTCCGATGTAGTTTTTTCTGTTTATTTGTTGTTCTTTGGTTGTTTTTCGGATGTCTGACGTTTGTTGGCTCTTCCCACTTCTCACCCGTTTTTTTAAAAACTGCAGCTAACAAACGGTCGGACGACATCATGGAGGGTTGACCTTGTGACATCACTTCCTCGTTGTTTGGCTCTCATAACTCTGTCCACCTGTCCTTTGTCTCATGTCTAACATGGATTCTTTTCCTCCTCCAGTCGGTGTTGTGACAAGAAGAGCTGTGGAAACCGGAACGAGACGCCCTCCGACCCCGTCATCATCGACAGGTAGGAGCTCACCTGGTGGCCTCTTCCTGTCTCTCTGTGATGTTGTGCTGCGTTCAGGTTCACCGGCTCAGTTCACATCAGGCGGCTTTGGGTTCATGCTTAACAGGAAAATATTTAACTTCCTGTCTGTGACGTTATGAGTGAACTGAGAGCAACACTGATTGTGTTGAGCTGAATGTTGTTGTTGTTGTTGAACGCTCCCTGGTCTAGGTCAGTGAACGCAGCACAGTGCATAGCAGGAGCAATGGGCTGTATTTTATTTACTGCTTCTTGTCCTCATCGTCAGCTGATGGGTTAATCTGAACTAAATGGCCACTTACTATATTTTTTCCTCAATTTTAGTTCAGCTTTCATTGATGAAGGTTAATTTAGGAACGTTTGACTGAAGGGACACTTGCTGACTTTTCCTGGAGAAAAAGATTCCTGCGTGGAAAACTTTATTCATTAATGAAGACCATGAGACGTGGCTGAAAGCACCTCAGAATTTAGTAAGTAGAACTTGAGTCGGATTTTTTTTTGAGAGAACGAATTTCCCCATGATGTCCATTTAGTAAGTGCTTTCTGATCAGGTCACATGGTCTTCATCAGACTCGTCGTCATGGAGACCTGGACGTTTACTCGTTAAGTTTAGATTCGAAAGTCAAATTTCCTGCGTTCAAGTGCACTCAGACATTTAAGAACCTTTTTTTTAACAGATGAACAATAAACAAAGAAAAGGTAGAAAATTATCAACTTTAGTTTTTTTTTATTTTAAATATTGACCTTTGACCTGAAAATCGTCACGTTGGGTGGAAACTCGGCTCTCTGGGACTTTTGAGGTTTCAGGAGGTTAAAATCATCCGAGCTCGCTGATGTCATCTCCGTTCAAACAGACGCCGTCAGATGTTTTTGTTTCTTCCTTTTTCTGTTTTGTGGCTTCTCACTTCTTTCTAACGTCTCACTTCTGACATGAAGCTCGACTGTGTGAACTGTGTAATTAACACATCATGGAAAAATACCGTTTACCAGCAGCACGATCCGATCGGGCTGAGAGACGGCTTCCCTCCTGTGGACTCCCTATTCCGTCTGCGGACTGTTGTTTCCCTCATCTTTGTCCTAAAGGAACATCAGACTGGGAGGAAGAGCCTGCAGACAAAACTCTGGGCTGAAAACATCAGGAGCCATCAGAGTGTCAGATCTGAATCTCTTTTAACTGATCAGATTTTTTTATTCACTTTTTTAAACATCAGATTTCATTTTCTTCATTTAGTTTACTTTATTGTTGTAAATTTCACTCCTTTGTCTGAAATCCATGAAAACAGACGAGCGAAATATCTCCCAAATAACTTCAGATAATTTTATTACTTGTAGTCAATCTGACTGAACAGCTGATCAGTTCCTGCCTCAGTGACGTCATCATGATGTCACTGTTTCACTTCGATACTTTGAAGGATATTTAAAAACTGGAGGGTTCAGTGAAGTTTAGGAGACAATTCCTTCATTTATTTTTTATCCAGTGACACAAACAAACAAACACAAACACACAGACACACAACCTGCCACACTCGTCCCTCAGCGTGCATTTTTAAACATCAGCCAATCACAAACTTCAGCATCACAATCCCTCATTAACATTCGTCCTCGCCGTCTAATCCCTCCGCCCCCCGCGTCCTTGGGGTCGGCGGCTGTCTGTCACAACGCCCGGCTTTGATTGGTCAGGTCGCAGTGGTGGGAGCCAATGACCTCGGAGGAGGTCAGGAGGGAGGAGGGGGGCGAGGGGGTATGAAGTCCACGTTGGTTTGTTAGAAAGGCCTTGGACTGTGGCCAACACACACACACACACACACACACACACACATTCATACATGTTGAAATAGAGCACATCATTGTGTTTGCACACATACACACACGGACACACTGTGATGTGTCCTCTCACCTCAGTGTGTGTGTGTTTGATGGGTGTTTGTGGAGGTTTTGTCACCTCAATGTGTTTCTGTCACACATAAGATGAACTTCATACAGACACACACACACACACACACACAGAGGATTGCAGGATCGATCTCCCAGCATATGGACTGGACTGTCTCAGGTGGACTCAGAGGAGGACCAGAGGTTGGGATTTGTCGACCAGTCAGTCCAGGTCCACCAGAACCATAACCTGGTTTTCCTCAGTGGGACTCAGGCAGCCAGTTAGGGAGTTGTGTTGTTGTTGTGTAGTTATTCTGTGGTTTGCTGGTTTTCTGTCCTCGTTGTTTCTCTTTAATTAGAATACAACAGGACACTGAGACTAGTCCACTAACGACAAACAGACACACACACACACAGTGACAGGGACACACATATATGTGCAGACACACTCTGCACACACTCTGCTGGTGATTTACTGCAGCTCCGCTTGTTTCTCTGCATTTTAGCTCCTGTTAAGAAATGTAGGATTTATGACTCACACAGACACACCCACACACACACACAATAGACTGGGGGTGATGTGTGTGTTTTAGTGTGTTTAGTGACCCATCATGCAAATGATGTCGCTCAGTAGCTACAGTAAAGCGGTTTAATGTTGTAAATTCACGTCTCGCTGAAATAAATCAAACTGACAAACACACACACACACACGCGCGCGCACACACACGCGCGCACACACGCGCATGTTCTTCTTACCCAGACCTTCCACTTCCTGGTTTTCCTCTTTACAGACAGCACCAATTTGTCTGCTGGTCAAGATGTGATGTCACTCACCTGTTTCACCTGGGACAGCCTCCTGATGATGTCATGATAGTTTGGGTTGGGGGGTGGGGGGGCTGATTCATGCTGATTTTGGCTTTTGTTGCTTTTTGTATCCCTGATGAAGAACCTTTGCCTGTCAGGTTGTTAATTAACTGGAGAGTCACATGACATGTAATGATGATGTAATGTTTGACCATTTGGTGGCTTTTCAGTCAGATCACATATTCTACATCAGCAAGTATGTTCAGATCTGCAGCCTTAAACCTGAAACTGCTGCCTGCCTGTGTGTGTGTGTGTGTGTGTGTGTGTGTGTGTGTGTGTGTGTGTGTGTGTGTGTGTGTGTGTGTGTGTGTGTGTGTGTGTGTGTGTGTGTGAATATAAATGTGCGGTGATGTTCCTCTCAGAGGTCGCTTTGTTTCCGCCGTTTGCCGGTTAATGGCCGAAATCCTGCCGAGGCAGCAGAACGCAGTGCTGACGGATCACCGTAACACCGCTGTTATTACACGCTAATATTGCAATTAGATGGGTGGCCAAGTTGCCCGAGTGGGGCAATAAATTGCCACGGAGTGTCAGAGCATACGAGGAGGCCGAACTCTAATTACCCAGAACACACCTCTTCACCGCTGCCGCCACCTCCCTCCACCTCCTCCATCCTCTGCTGTGCGACCATCACCTTCTGCTTTAATGGGCAGGCCTTACATGGAGGTGGTGACCCCCCTACAGCACACACACATAGTTCACCACTTGTTCCTCTAACCCCATTTGTAGCTTTGATGTTGTCTGTAGAGAGGAGAACTTGGAGTGATGGAGGACGACCTTTGACCTCCCACTTACCCCTCTGCCTCTAAGCCCCTCCCACCGATGAACACGAGCAGAAACGTGAGGGCGGCCGTTGCTCTGCATTCAAACAGAAAATCACAGGCGAGGTTAAAAAACAGGCGGCTTTTATTTTTTAAGTGCTTCCTGTTTGGAGAATTAATCATCATTTGCACGAAGAAGCTCCTGCGCAGCGTCTTTGTCTCACAGTTAAGATGCTTTATCGTCTCCGGGGAGCCGAAATGCCAGCAACGCGTCAGAAGACAGAGAGGAAGGTCTGATTTAAAGAGACGCTTCAGCAGGAAACAGCTCAGGATTTTAGATCAAACACCCCCAAGAGAGGGAGTGGAGTGGGGGGGGCTGTGTTCATGTTTATTGGTTCATTCAGTTTGATTCCTTTATTTTTTCGCAGGTTAAAATATTTCTGTCGTTTTTCATTCTGCCTGAATCATTAAAATCAGTTTATGCTGCGTTCGACCTGAACTCTGGGTCTCTACTGGCTGTAAAAAGAGGTCAGATTGTATTGAAGTTTATGGGAAAATGTCCCTCCTCAGTAAACGTTTTCAGTGATGTAGCGTGTTCAGGGGGCGTGGCTACTCCAAATGTGGTTTCTTCTGGTTTCAAAAAAATCAAGATGGCTGAAGGACAAACTGCCAAGTACAAAACTTCAAAATGGCAGATGGATGACATCAGGGAGACGGAGAAGCCTATGTTTCCTACAAACTACTACAAACCTCCAGCTGTGTTCTGTTTCTGTCATTTCCTGCTTCCTAGTCTGTGATGATGTCATCATTGTGTCAAACATTAAAATATAAGTTTTGTCATTTAACAACAAGCAACCGTGACCTGTTATCACCTTCCTGTCAGTGCCAGCCTTCAAAATAAAACGCCACCAGTTTCAACCTGACCCCATTTTACCCATGATGCATTGCCCCTTCGGGTCCTCCTCATAAAGCCCCATTAACACGTCATCGGCTCTTGGGTTTCCTTCAATAACAGACATCAACCTGAAACCATGTCGCAGCAGTTGACCCTCAACCTTAACTCAAATTACCCAGAAACCCCTGCGGCAGCATCCCGAACCCCTCTCTCTGACCTACCCCCCCGATCTCTCTCTTTCGCGCTCTCTCCCCTTTCAATTTTAACCTCGCCTACCCAGTAATGTCCTGTTTTTATTGTAAATCTATACTCTTAATCTGGCCGGCTCCAATGGGCCTCACTCACCCAATCAATACGCTCCGATTGCTGGGAAGGGTCCGCAGGGGCAGATAACCCCCCCACCGCCCACCAATACCCCCACCCCCCTGTGGAATGAACCCTCCAAGGGCTCCATCACACACTGGACTCACAGCTTCACATCCACCATTTTGAGACTGACGGAACGTTTCGTCAGAAACCTCCAGAAAAGAGCGTGAAGCTCTGTGATTGGATGTATTGATGGTGAAATGCACCCTGGGAGTTGTACTCTTTTTTGTAGTCCTATAGATGTGTCCAACCTTTAATGGATGATAGATTTGACTTTTCATTGTGTATCAATCAAGCCTCGGAATAAAATGTATCCCACGATTTATTGCGCGGCAGTAAAGAATTCAACAACACTGACAGCACATCTTGTTTATGATGCTCAGTGAGCAGTGCTTTGTGATGTCACAGAAAGGGCGGGACCAGACATCTTACCTCTGGACTTGACTGACAGCGGCGTTCTCATCTG
Organism: Remorina albescens; assembly: GCA_034769265.1. Classification (NCBI taxonomy): domain Eukaryota; kingdom Metazoa; phylum Chordata; class Actinopteri; order Carangiformes; family Echeneidae; genus Remorina; species Remorina albescens. Next base: position 2,923,011 of record CM068475.1, on the reverse strand, counting down.
TCATGTATTCAAGATTTTAGCCAAGTTTGATCACATAACAGGAAGTGATCACCTGATGGTGACAACATGCCCCACAAAATAAACAATGTCACCTGAACGCCATTGTCGTGGTGATGGAGGGAGGAGCTGACAGGAGTCCCCCTCAACGGATTAGGCGAGTGTGTCGTGGTGTTATCACGTTGTGAATCTGGGTGTGACTTTGTGTGTGTGTGTGTGTGTGTGTGTAGTGTAAAATATGGATGGACACACACATTCGCTAGTTTATGAGTGATGATATCTGACTTCCTGTTTCTCCTCTCGAGCTGCTGAAACTCTCCGATCAGCATCAATCAGTCCTGATCAATCTGCTCATTGATCTTCTTGTTTGTTTTTATTCAGGAACGTTCAGTCGTGTTTCAGGGAGTTCTTTTTCTCTGTGCTGCTAATGGAGGGAAACAGAGGTCAGAGGTCAAGTATCAGTCCTGTTTTTGGAGTTGTGTTTACTTACTAAGAACAAGAATAGCACAGAGGAATGACTCACAGTGTGTGTGTGTGTGTGATCTGACTGACCCCTCACCCTGTTTGCCAGAAATTGTCGTCTCTAGAAAAACAGCAGCATCAGTCGTTTGTTTGTGTTGAGGAGGAAAACTCCTCCGGGGTGGGGGGGCAGTTTCTAAGTCGTGTGTGCCGGTTTGGAGAACCTGTCTGGGTGTCACTCCTGTGTACTCACGGTTCTCCAGGGGCCTCCGGGGTTCTCCAGGGGCCCCCAAGGGCCTCCAGGCACTTGGATCTTTGTCCGGTTTGATGTGATCCAGGTTGAAGTGTTCTTGGCCCAGGGTGATTCCCAGAGGAGGTGGGGTTGGTGGTTGCGGTGATAGGGTGGATGATGGGGCTTAGACTGAGACCTGAACCAGTCCCAGATTCATAGTCTCCAGGACCAGGACCAGGACCAGAACCAGAACTAACACGTCCATCACCTCCACCTGTGTTCACAAAGTAAGCTATGCATCTGTAGAGATGTTGGTCTTCCTGGTCCAGGACCAGAGACGGGTCTGATCTCAGGGTTCAGACCTTCAGGCTTCCTGTTGACTCCTAATTGGATGAAGAACTGAAGGCCAGATGTGATTACATCACCACCTGCAGCTTCGTTAGCTGCCTCAGTGTCAACATCCAGCTGTGCACAGCTGGACCCCCCCCACGCCCCCCAACATCCCCCAGCACCGGGGGATCATGGGAACCCCACCCCCCATCTATCCTCTCTTTCCTTCCCAAATCCCCCTCCCAGCATGCACCTCACCCCCTCAAGGCATATCACCTTGTTAATTTCACTACACACACTCACACACACACACACACACACACACACACACACACACACACACACACACACACACTCTCACAGCTTAGGCATTTTCACACACACACTGATGCAGACAAATACACGTGATCATGCACATGTGTAAATACAGACGCACACACATTGTGATGTCCTTAATGCCCCCCCGACCCCCCTTTTGTGAGAGAAAAGTTATCGATCTCTGTTCAGTGATCCTCATGTTGACATCCAACATCAGCACCAACTGCTGCTGCTTTCACAGAGGGAGGGGGAGCAGGTGGTGGGGTTACCTGCTGGTGTAAATAACCCCCCCGGTGTATTGTGGGTGGTAACTCTATTTCTCTCTCCCACACACTCATTTTATTTCATTTCTCAAACCTGTCTCTTCCAGGCTCCGCCCAGTCGGACTCACCTCCCACACTGACAGTAACTGGCCCCCAAAGGGGCCCCCAGCTGGGGGAGCCTGGTCTCCCCGTGGAGGGGGGAGCTGGTCCTGAAGAGGGAGTAGCTCGGTCCTGATGAGGGGGGAGCCTGGTTCCGATGGGGGGGTGGAGTGGAGGAGTTGTTGGTCAGAGCTGTTTGTATTCAACATCGACTCTGCTCTGATTACACACATCTCTCTCTCTCTCTCTCTCTCTCTCTCCCTCTCTCTCTCTCGCTCTCTCTCTCTCTCTCTCTCTCTCTCTCTCTCTCTCTGCCACTCAGTTTCAAGCTCACTCGCCCTCTTCCTCCTGTTAATCACTCAAGTGTTTTCCCAATTAAGGATGCACTGATAACCTTCCATCACACACACACACACACACACACAGCAGTGGTTTAATCAGGAATATGAGTGCGGTGTGGCTAATTAAGGACGACCATCCGTGGGTTCCTGTCTCACAAGCAGCTGTGGGGGAGGGGAGTGTGTGTGAGTGTGTGTGAGTGTGTGTGAGTGTGTGTGTGTGTGTGTGTGTGTGTGTGTGTGTGTGTGTGTGTGTGTTTTCAGCCATGTTAGCATGTTAGCAGATTTTGGTTTGGTTCTTCTGCTGCTGTCAGAGGACGTTCATCACTGGGGGACCACAGTAGTCTGGATCCCCCTTTAAACAGGTTTATAATGAATCTCAAGCCTTTATTTTGTGTGTGTGTGTGTGGGGGGGGGGGGGGGGGGCAAACTGCTGTGGTACAATCACTGAGGTCCTGGAGGATTTACTGTTTTTAAATCGATTGAGGAGCTGAAGAGCTTCGTCCGACTGGAGGTGGAGATTATTGAACTGAGTCCGGTTTGGGTCCTCTGATTGGCTGACGTACCTGTCAATCAAGCAGACAGGCTCCCAAAGCTGAGTAAGTTTTAATTCCGGCATTAAAAAGACGAGGAGACGTCCGTCCCACAGGAGGACCAGCCCTGCACAGAGGCATGATGGGTAGTTTTTAAAGGGCAGATATGGAAACTTAAGAGAAGTCATTCATTCGGATTGATCAATCATCAGTGGATTAGTCTATTAATCTGGATTGTCTGGATCTAATCAATCAAGATAGTCATTAATAATTATAATAATCATAAACAAATACATAAATATGTATTCAATATAATGCAGTTTATTTTACTGTAAAAACGATGAAGTAACTAATGAGTGTGCCGCTTTTTATTCATAACAAATAAAAAGATCTCTTTTTATTTAACCATTTAACCAGAAAAACCCCAAAAACACAACCCGAGGCAGCAGAGTAAATAAATAAACAACACTGTGTGTGTGTGTGTGTGTTTGTGTGAACAGTGTAATGTGAGGCGGGCAGGTCCAGACAGGACGACAGCAGGAAGAGAGACGGAGGGGGAGGTGTAGACGGACAGGTGGGGGTGGGGGGGTGAGAATGAGACAGTTGTGGGGGAGACAGCAGAAGAGAGGGGGAGGGCAGATTAAGAGGGTATTGATTTCTATATAAAGATGGAGGGATGTGATATGGGGGAGCTGGGGGGGGCGGGTGACGAAGGGTCAAGTTACATAAAGACCAAAACACCCGTCTGCAGGGTGTGATTTGTGAAAAAAATAGAGGGGGGAATAATTTTGAGGAATGCTTTTATTCAAAAAAATTACCACACAACGGCGGGCGAACAGTAGGCTATATGAAAACAGCTTTTCTCCTAGCCCCGCCCCCATCTGATGCGTTGTCTTGCGAGCGTGACGCCTCCGACTCGTCAGATCCAGTCAGTCTCTGTATTTTGGCTGTTAATAATTACGATGTAATGGTGAAAATACTTTGAGTGGGGGGGATACATTTTGTCCCCACCGAGGATGAAAGTTATTCAGCAGAGGGTAGGACGTGTAAACCGGGGGGGGGGGGAATTCCCACCATCACCACCGGCAAATCGCACCCTGCCCCGTCTGTCCCTGTTTATCTGGAGTTTAACTCAGAGACCACCGACTATCTACATCGTCGTCTTCGTCCTCTCAGAGGAAGACTGAAGTCACAGACTGTCATCACCTGGTGAACACCTGAAACGTCTCAAAGAGCACACATTCGACTTCTCACCTGCTCACCTTAAAGGACTAGTTGAGGACTGGATGGAGGACTAGTTTAAGGACTAGTTGAAGATTCTGACCTTGTTAGTTTCTGTTTATGGTTTAAATCACTGTTTGTTACACTTCAGGCACATTGTGTTTGTTACTTTAAGATGAACTCAGCCATGAATACACATCACACTGAACCACTGTTAACAACACACACACACACACACACACACACACACACACGCTCTCTCTCTCAGCAGCCGCTCTAAAGCATGACAGAGTGTGTTTCTACCTGGAGCCGTGTAATCCCTTCACACCACAGCAGGCGTCCATCACCCTCACCTCCACACAGTCAGGATCAGCTGTGTGTGTGTGTGTGTGTGTGTGTGTGTGTGTGTGTGTGTGTGTGTGTGTGTGTGTGTGTGTGTGTGTGTGTGTGTGTGTGATGGGTGTGAACACAGCACGCCGGGGGAGGAGGCAGCGTCATCCATATTTGATTTCTCTCCAACGATGAAGCTGAGTCTTCTTCTTCTGTTGTAAAGTTGGCGCTGGTTGAGTCTGAACTCACGGGTTGTCTGTCAGCAGGTCACCATGACGTCATCGTCACGTTCTGTTGCCAGGCAACCTTTAGTGGTCATAGTGATGATAACAAATTCAGGTTCAGTTTCAGACTCTGATGATGTGAAAGCACAGGTTCTTTGGGTTCTTTGGGTTCTTTGGTTCTCCAGGTTCTTTGGGTTCTTTGGGTTCTTTAGGTTCTTTGGGTTCTTTGGTTCTCCAGGTTCTTTGGGTTCTTTGGGTTCTTTGGGTTCTTTAGGTTCTTTGGGTTCTTTGGGTTCTCCAGGTTCTCGAGGTGAACTAATGTTCAGGTAGCATCAGCACCTCCTGAATCTAATGAACTGAGTGTGGAAGGAGCTGATTGGTCGGTTCAACTCTGACACCCAATGAAACAGGAAGTAGAGACGTGAACAGAAGACAGGAGAAAACAAACATGGAGGGAAAGCTCATCTTCAACAGACCCGTGTAGGATTCACACACAAATACATACAGACACACAACTTTACCTACATTTCTCTGCACTACAAAATGTTGCCAAAAAAGTAGCTCCACCATTTTTTCTGTTAAAGCGTGAAAACAATCGAGCAGCTGAGCTGCATATCACTGCTACAGACACACACACACACACACACACACACACACACTGCAGCTCACTCACCCACAACACAAATCAATACCAATTTATAATTCAGGATTGCTGAGTTTGGGTTTTAGGGCAGCCTGGCTTCCAGCCTTCATAAATATTACAGTGTTATTGACTTGATCTCAATGAATTGGAGATTTTCTTCTTCTGCTGTTTTTTTTTTTTTCTTCTTCATTGCCCCCCCCCCCCCCCCCTTTCTTCTTGGTGTTTCTGAGGAATAAAATCTTCTTTATTCATTCTCTTTGAGTTGGAGATGAGTCGACTAACGGGAGATAATGTGATGGCTAATCGCCAACAGACGAGCTCAGACCCCCCGACACACACTGCCCTAACACACACACACACACACACACACACACACACACACTCTGCTCTAACACACACACACACACTCTGCCCTAACACACACACACACACACACTCTGCTCTAACACACACACACACTCTGACCTAACACACACACACACACACACACACACACTGCCCTAACACAGACACACATTCACACACTGTCCTAACACACACACACAGCCTAACACAGACACACACACTCCCCTAACAAACACACACAGCCTAACACAGACACAAACACACACATTCTGCCCTAACACACACACACACACTGCCGTAACATAGACACACACACACAGCCTAACACAGACACACATACTCCCCTAACAAACACACACACACTGCCCGTAACATAGACACACACACACACACACAGCCTGACACACACAACAGAAAAGCAATAAATTCAGGTCAGTTTAGTCCCGTTTGGTTGATCGAAACATTCCTACAGACTGAAAATACACAAACACAATAATGATATATTTTATTTCATTAAATTTTTTGATGTAATGTGAGGACAGGTTTTACCCAGAACCTGAAGCCCCCCCCCCCCCCCCCCCCCCCCCCCCACACACACACACACCAATACAGTAAAGATGGACGTATTGATTTTTTATTCCTGACAACCAGCACAGTTTCAAAATAAAAGCATAAGAGGAGGGCAAAACTTATCTTGAAAAGCCAGAGATTGACGATGAAACGTGCAGATGATCAATCAGATGATCCTTATTGATCAGTGAAGGGAGGTGGAGTAAGACCGACAGGATCCAGATCTGATCCCTGGAGATCTCCTGGTACCAGGATTAGAACTACCACAGGTCAGGTATCAGTTTGTGCTCTGATCTGATTCAGTTAATTTATTCAATTCTTCTTCTTCACTGCTCCAAAACTGTATTCAGTCCAGGAAGTTACCCCTGACCACTATTTCAGAAGAAGAGTGGAATTCTGGGAATTGGAGTCATATGGTCTGTGAAGGGACAAAGTATAAACAGCTTTAATATAGCTAGACCCCCCCGCCCACCAGTGGGTCTGGACCGGGTCAGGCCGGTCCT